>JBBMJZ010019995.1:0-10778 GCA_037833815.1 Zingiber zerumbet | reverse complement strand
ATCGCTCGGTGACTTGATGTCCGTGCCGCTGGTCGGGAGAGGGAGATCGGCGACAATAACCCCTTGGAGCTGGTCTAGCGATCAACGTCAGACTGTGGTAATCACGGGTGTTGTGCGATGTCGACTGGTGGAATGAACAAAACATAGGTGTCCGTACCTTGCCCTTTGGCACCGTTAGCCGCCAAGAAGCCACATGTTGGACGACATGCCCCCTTGCTTCTTGATGTGGCCACGATCCCTTGGCTCTTGGCCCCCTGGGCGGTTGATGGCTGCTCGACGGTCGGAGTTTGGTCGGCACAGAGGGTTCGGCCGGTGCCTCCTTCCTTCTTGCAGCCTGGGCTTCCTCCACATTTATATACTCACTAGCTTTCTTGAGCATATGGTCATAGTCTCGGGTGGCTTCCTGATGAGCGATTGAAAGAAGTCTCCCTCGATAAGTCCCTCAGTGAACGCACTCATCATGGTCTCAGATGAGACCGAAGGGATATTCATAGCTACCTGGTTGAAGCGCTGGATGTACGCTCGGAGAGCTTCTCGCGGTCCTTGCATCAAGGAAAACAAACTGACTCTCATCTTTTGGTTGCGTCTGCTACTCATAAAATGGTGTAGGAAGGCTTTCGGAAATCCTTAAAACTTCGTATCGATCCGTCCGACAATCTCCTAAACCAGCGCTGTGCTGAGCCGGACAGAGTGGTGAGGAAGACCCGAAACTTCACTCCGTCTATGTATTGGTGAAGTGTAGCCGCATTGTCGAACTTATCCAAATGATCATCCAGGTCAGTCGATCTGTTGTACTCTCCAATCGTCAATGGAGCGTAGTGCCTCGGCAGTGGGTCTTGCAGTATTGCTTCGGAGAACTAGCGATTGATTTGTTCGGGAGACACGTCAGCTTGGGACGCCTTACCTTTCCGCGCATCCAGAATGGGCGCTTCGTCTGAAGAGGATCCCCTCTCTTGATTCGCTACGCAATCTCCGAGGGCATTTGGAACAGAGCCCGGTGGAATGGTATCGGGGTGGGCGATGCCTCCCCATGGGTGCCAGTCGACCCTTTATTTTGTCCCCAGATGGAGAGTTGTTCCGGACGGTCTTCATGCGTCGCTCGACCTCTTGATGCCGATGTTGCCGACTGCGCCAGTCGGTCGGCTAGGGCCTTTTGCTACTGCTGCTCGACTATCTTCTATGCTCAAGCCTGCACGAGCATGTCAAGCTCCTCTTGGGTGAGCATCACGGTGTGAAGTCATCTAGCGTCTTCCATCTTCTTAGATCGGATGCAGGTGCGTTCCCACATATGGCGTCAAATTTGATCCTGTCCGAGAGTTGAGGTGATGGATGCTGGGGGACGTGGCGCTCCTATTGACCGTGCATGGACTCCGAATAAGGTGGACCTACAACCACAACAACGTCTGCGCCGAGCCAGGGAGGGGTTCCCTGGCGATGACCCTCCGACACTTAAGTCAGTCACCGGCGATGTGGAAGCAAGGAAGCAAAGGAGCGGAGCAAAAGAAGTAGAGTAATAGTAGTAACAGTAATCTTAGCATACCTCCGTTGAAGCTTGGAGATCCTTATATAGGGCTTTGGGAGCACGTGCATGCTTCTCGAGGCGTGCACGCTTCTCAAAGCTTTCCAAGAAAAGATATGTCAGGAAAGAGTCCCTGACATCATACCTTAACAACCCGAACATATCTCTATCAACACAATAATATATTCAAAGTTTGAACCGTGTAAATTTAAACAAATTAATATGTTCGAGTTGTATTGTCCAATAGTCAAATTGATCAAAATAATAATAAAAATATTAACCTCGTAAATTTGAACAAGATATTCTAAGGGGTATTCTATCTTAAATTTTTAATTACTTTCAATAACTTTTATAAATTTTAAAAATCTAGATATATTCAATCTACACTTTTATAAACTCCTGTATCCAAATTAAATTTGTATAGAGTTTTAGAAAGTCATGTGGTATTAAAACTTGATTTTTTAAAACTCTATAAAAATCTTTTGGTATTATCCAACTTTCAATAGATTTTTTATCCCATCCGAAAGCGGAGAAGATGGTTGGTTGAGAATGTGACTCTCCGGCTGACGGGATGAAGACTCAACGCGGTCTTACAAGATAGGGAGAGTTAGTGCCGGGTCGGGAAGGGGTTCTCGGCGTTGGCCCTCCGACGCTCAAGTCAGTCTTTGACTTAGTGGAGAATAGCAGAAAATTATAGAAACGAGCATGGTCAATAGTAAAGTTACGCATACCTCTGCCTGTGAATGGAAACCCCTTTTATAGTGTCACTGTAGCATCTGTGCACGTGTTTCCAAGAACATACAGGTTTTCCCATGTCACGCCCATAAAGGAGTCCCTAATAAAAAATTTTGACAACATCTCCCCTGTACCGATGATAATCTGAGGCATACATACAAACAAAATACATTAGCCACATACGACTGGAATATATATAAGCACAACTACGCATTTTATATGCAGCCCACACTGCTAGAAATAAACAACAACCACGCAGTTTATAAACAACTCACACGCCTGTAGCAAAACACAGCGAAAAACATAATAACACTAATAAAACCACAATACAACTAACCGCGAGCCGACCCGGCTTGTTACAATAATATCAAACCAAATATAAGAAAACACAAAGTTGAATTCCATACAAAGATACATATACGTGAATAAAACCAAACCAGTAAAGCGAATGGAAGCAATGACAGAAGCAATCACTCGACGTGACATGGGACTGGCGGACAATTGTTGGAGTGTCAAACCAACAACAGGATCTCCATGCGACTTCATAAATCCTTTACCTGCTACCTAGTGAAATAAACCATTTTATGGAGTGGTGAGCATTAAGACTCTGTAAGTAATAGACAGATAGTGCATGAACATAATAAAGAACTAGAGATACAAAGGTATACAGTCTCGTAGGGAACAATAGCAGATACTGTGATATCATAATAACTGTCCATACCTGAAATCATATCCTAGGCTAGTAATAGACGGTCAGGTGTAGCAAAGACCTGCTATAGTACTGCTCATAACTACATGGGTAACATGTGAGGTATATACATATTACCAATAAGCAAACCAGTGTCTAAACCTATACCTCAGGTATATATCTCAACCTATGTGAGCATATCAGCATAAGTAAGCAATAGCAGCATAAGTAAGCAACAACATCAGCAGGTATAATAATAACAGCGTATGCACGGATGATCACCCCGCCCACCTCTCCGCACCACGACCCTTATATGGTCGAGAGGCCGGATCGATGACAACTATACCACTCAAAGGTCGCCACTACTCTCGAGTGACCGAGTGGACATGTGTTGAGTAGCTATCTAGCTATAAAGCGAAGGGGGGCCTTGCTGCTCGCAACTCTAGCTACCACTATCCATGAGTGGTCGAGTGCAGCACGACAGGACAAGCAGCATCTCCTCCAGCTACCACTACCCATGAGTGGCTGAGTGTGCAGCGCGACCCGACGACTCACTCCCCCATAAGAAAGACGTGGTCGCTTGTATGCATGCAATGACATGATGCGTAACATGCAACGATCATCATATATATATATAAGCAGAAAACATGTATGTTACATAAAGCCAGCATGCTTAATAAAGTATATAAACATACAACATTCAAAGCAAGTAAACACGGTATCTAATATGTATATGTCCAATATCTAATATCTAATATCTAGTATCTGGTATTTGGTATCTAGTAATGTAGTATCTGCTAAATATTACTAATAAAAATGAGAGACTGCATAGGCATCGAATTGATTAGCTCAAAGATTGAGTGGACAAGTATCAAGCTCACAAAAAATACGAGTTGAGTCGAGGTAAATAAATACATGTACTATCCAATTACAACTTATGCACTAAGGTCAAAGAACTAAAGAGATAAAATAAGAAGTACCCACCTTTATACATCGATCATATTAAATAATCCCACGTTGATATGCTCATCCCGAATCCAAGTCCTGTGATCATAGTGTATTTAGCTAATTACATATGAAGTAAATAACTAAATAACCCCCCCTAATTAGAGCAATTCTAATCAAATATGATTACAGATTAATCCCCCATTTAATCTTAATCATACCACAACCTAATCAGGAAAACCCTAATTGATCCATCATTAATTAATCCTAATTAATGATTAACCTAAATTAATCCTCTTAATAAAAAATCCAATTATATCCAACATCATTACAATACTTCCCAATTCGATAATCATCCAATCATTTAATCCATTAGATCAACTACTAAACATCATGAATCCAACATGTATAATTCTTCCACATAACCAATCCCTAACCACCACATCTAATAATTCAACCAACAATCAATCCAATGATCCTAAGAATGATCACATAACAATCTATATCAACCAATCACCATCAACAACTAATTAACCAAAATAATACTTAACACTAGAAGTAAAACCTTAATCCTTAATTCACAAACTTTAATTAACAACTTACCACAGATTGGTGTCAGCAGTGCTAGGAGCCAACAATAAGCCAAAAATCGGAGCAACCACTGCGGGAAATCATGGGTATGATGCTTACTGTTGCCCACACTTCCATCACCTACTAACCAAACAACCCAATCAAAGAAATCTATCAATTACCCTATAATGAAATACAAGATCAATCCAAAGCCTTACCCTAAATCAGAATCCGATTACTGGCTGGAACTCACTGGGGATGACAGTGCTCAGCTGGAGGCAATAGCAACACCAGAACAGCTACGCTAATGGTTATTGGATTCACAACACAAAGAGAGCAACAACAGAAATTGATGGTGAGAGTTGAGGCGTCCCGCAAGAGAGGAGGAAAATAGTGGTGACGACATGAATGGTAGCCCTGCCCCCTTTGTGTTGGCTCCTTCCCCTTCGGCAACAATGTTGCTGAGTAATGGTGGTGGCGATCAGGGCAAAGTGCAAGTCCCGACGATGATGGATCGACGATCCGACAATTTAGGGAACGGGAGAATAGAGGTCTTGGATGCATGTTCCCGGTGAGCACTCGGCGTCCGTGACCCGGAGAGGGAAGATTGAGTGGTTGGACAGACTCGGTCAATTGGCGGAGGAGAAGGGAGGCTCGATGACTACACAGCATCGGTGTGATCGAACTGTCCATGACGGAGACGATAGGAGCAGAGCAATCGGGAAACTCGTGAAAAGGCTCAAAAGAGGAGAAAAGCTTCCACACCTTGGGAAGGAGAGGGAGAGGAAGCGGTAGCACGAGAGGAGGGTCGTCGGCACCGATGCCTAGTGGTCGGCGATCGTGCGATGAGGACCTAGAGAGGGGAGGAAGAGAGGTGTCGAGGGAAGATGAGAAGATTGGCGAAATTGGGGGAAAGAAAAGGCTCATCGGAGAAAAATATACTTAGGTTTAATTTCATTAAACCCTAAGTAGATTTCTCAATCAACTCCCACTTGATTTGGGTCTTCCAAACAGGCTCCACTTAGCCCCACTGATTCATTCCCTCAAAATGAGTCATACGAACCCGTTTAAATCCCAAAAAAATTCTAAAAATTCTAGAAAAATCTAATAAAATGATTTCTCAAATAACCTTATTATATAATTATTATTTGGGTGTCGTATTTTACATCCCAAGCATTCTAGGAAAAGACAAGTCAAAAAGTGTCCCTGACACATTTTCTTAAGTAACACACAAATCTCTAATGTGACAGACTGAGAGCTTCCAAAATATTATTTGCATGTTGGACATGCTCTACTATCAACGACACAAACTCCTAAAAGAGTATGATGATATATGTACATAGATCCCCTTACAGACTGTCCGGATGTCGCTCGGCCATGTCGCCTAAGCTCGGTTGCCCTGAACAGAGCTATCGCCCTTTTTCCCACTCGACTTTACTATTGTCGGAGGGCTGCCATTTGTCCGACAGGACATGTCATCCAGTCGGCAGGGATGGTGGGTCAGGAAACTTATTATTAATCCCAACCGCCAATTTTCGGAGAATAGCCATTTGCACGACCAAATCTAACCAGCATGCCCTCTCGACCAACCTCACCTGATCCGTAGTCTTAAGACTTTGACCAATTTGACTTTGACCTCAACGTCAGCCGACCTTCCACACCTTGACTTGTTTTTGGGGTCTACCTCTATCGCAGTATCATAAGTCTCTCCCTCAAGTCTAGTCTAAGGAGACTGTAAGTCTGATTGACTAGACCATTAGTATTTTCAGGAACTCTTTTTCCCGGCCAGACGGACTAGGATTTAGAGTCGTCGCATGACTGTTATGACCACTGCTTCTACTACTTGTCGAGAAGATAATTTCTCCCTGATTGGATGTACTAGGGTTTAGAGCCACCGCTCGGCTTTAATAGTCACTATTCTTTTTTCTCTGTAAAAAAGCTGATCTTTTTCCCGATCGGCCACATCATACCCCGAGGTTGACATAACTCAGATTTGACATGGACTACACTCAGCTGTTTGCAAATTATTTTTGAGTTAATTATCTCCCGATCAGCCATTTCATGGTATGAGGTTGATGTCATTCGGGTCCATTGTGAACGACACTTAACCGTTTACAAAATTATTTCTAATTTATATCCAGGGTAGCCACCTATCTTAGACTTCATCCTGATTTCTCAAAAATTGCTCAAATCCCTGGCCATTAATGTAAAGCACATTGGTTATGCCTTTTAAGCATGCACTCCCATTTCTAATTAATGCCACTTATAATTAAATGTCATTTGTCCCTTTTTCCTGTCGTCACATGTGTGATGGATAGGCGACTATTTGAATATGATGCGATGACTGCCTTTTTGAATTCAGTAGCCAAGATTAAATCTCATTTTCCTAAACCCTTGATCGGATGGCTTAGGGTAGTCATCCTCAAGATTTTTAATCTCATCATTTCTTTCTTTGCTCACTGTATTGCCTTCGTCCTCTTCTCATTCATCTCCTTGCTCTTTGTTCTCTGCTCATCGCCGGCAATCCTTCTCTAGTAAGCTCCTTCTCCTTCCCCCTTTTGATCTTTAATTTATATCTTTTGTTCTATGGCTCGCTCTCCTTCTCCACTCCGACTGTCGCTAAGCTGTGGTATATGTAGGATCGTAGCATGCTAGAGGGGGTCAATAACACTCATGACTTTTTCACTCATTTCAGAAAACACAGAATACCATAGCAGAAGATAGAAACAAAAACAAACAAAGCTAACATCTTTCATTTTACTTGGTTCAGAGCCTGTGATGACTCCTACTCCAAGGCCCGTGATCGTCGATCACTTTCATTAGGCAATTCACTATTAGTTTGAAAAAGCTTTACAAACATGCAAGTAAAAGTATTAAAAACCAAGTATACTGACAATAGTAGAATTAAAAATCGTTCATCGATTATCGAAGCAGCATAGAAGAGAGCAACAGTTGTTCTTTCTTGATCTTAGAATGTTTATCAAAGCAACTGGTTGAGCCCTCCTTTTATAGCCAACCCAGACCTGATCCAGATACACTGATCTTGGGATCAGGTTTGATTCGACCTAGATCGGTCGACCGATCCCCTAGTTCGGTTAATTGAACCTGCTGAATTCGCCCAGCCTTCCGTCCAGATGTTGTCTCTCTGGATAGAGTCTTTGTTCAGTCGACCGATGTCATTGTTTGATTGACTGATCAGCCGATGATCTCCGCCTTATCTGATCCGATCAACTCTGCTAGATTAGGTCGCCACTTATCCTTGGTTCGGTCGATTGAACCTGAGGTTCGGTCAACCGATCTCTTGGTCGAACCCTCTCAGCTCGCTAGAAATCTGCTCTATTTGCTTGGAGGTTCGATTGACCGATCTACAGGTTCGATCGACCGATCAAGGCTAAAACTTCAACTTGCAAAAGTATTAATTTCCTTATAAAATAGAGTTTAGGCAAACAACAAATAATAAAGTAAAACAACTTTTGACAACCTTTGGACTGCCCAATTCTGACTTTGTATTTTCTCCGGAAACCTAAGGTCGAACCGATGTCTATTATTCCCTTTTCGGGGAACGTGTCCTCACCTACTTCTCTCAGGAGAAGTTACCTGTTGCCAGACCAATCCTCCAGACCGACTGGACTTTTGATCAGTGTTCGAGACTTCAGGTCTTCATGCTAGATGTCCGCTTCATGACCCGTCTAGACTTTCACCTGATCTGCGACCACCAGGATTTTCACCTAGAGTCTCCAACCCACCAAGACTTTCCACCTAGGTTTACCTCTCCCTAGGATCTAGGGTTACCACCCCCTACGATTTTTCACCTGCTTAACCACAGCTAGGACTTTCCATCACCTAGGGTTACCACCTCCTAGAACCTAGGGTTACCTCCTCCTAGGATTTTCCACTTGCCTAGAATCCACTAAAACTTTTGCCTAATACAAATTAGGACTTTCCTGCAAGCTCAATTAACCTTGTTAAATCACAAGATAACTTAACTTTGGACCCTTTGCCATAATCAAAACATAGGTTTGATTGTCTGGTGCTCCTGCATTAACAATCACCTCTTTTTTTTTGTTTATAACAACATTTAATATAATGTAATGAAAAAGAATTTAAGTATGAGCATAAGTAAAATAATAATTTATCATAAAAAATAAAAAAAAACTCCCCCTTATGCTCTCCTTTTCTAAAAAAATAGGTTTACTTAACTTTAACCTCTCTCTCTCCCTTTGACATAAATCAAAAATAATATAAGTAGAAAGAAAGTTGTTTAACATGTAAAGATAGTACAAAAAATAGTTTTTACTCTGTTTAACTTTAGGCTCCCCCGAAGGGTAGTACTTATAAAACTTAGCTAATTTTTAAACGTTGAAAGTGACTTAGCTTTTTTTTAAAAAAAAACTTAGTTAAATTTTAGCTTTGAAAATAATTACTTTGAAAAACACTTAACCAAATTAAAGACACTTTATTATGTACTTAGTTTTCTGAAAAGAAATTTTGATAAAAACATATCTTTAAAAAGACTTTGATAAAAATTAGTTTTTATTTTGATAAAAACTTAGTTAAATACTTAGTTTTAAAAAGATTTTGAAAAAAAGCTTAGCAAGTACTTAGTTTAAAAACTTATTTTTCTAGATATAGAAATATTTAAACTTACTTTTTCAAATAAAATATTTAAGGTTTATTTTCAAAAATAGTTAAAAAAAAACTGAACTTTTTAAACATTTACAACATTAACTTTAAAATCTTGAAAAATAATGCTTTAATTTAAAGAAAAATTAATGCCTTAAATTTTTTTCCACTCCCCCTTAATTAATGTCAAAAACAAATAACTACTTTAAGTTTTATGGTCCTAGAGTCCGAGTAAAAAAAATATAAAAGTTATTATTTATTTTCCTAATTTTTCATCTCACTCATTCTAGGTTATCAAGCATATTCAGCTTATTATGGCAAAAGGTGATTCGCTCGCCCCCAGCGCCTCCGCCAACCTGTCCCTAGGCCAATACGGAGGAGGTAAATCACGGGGGCTACTAGCCCGGACAATAACTAGTGCATAGGGGAGGACAGGAACCCGTCTATTAGCCGGGATTTGACCCCCAGACCTCATTGTGGCAACACCCCATGCACTAGCCACTAATCCATTCCGAGGGACAACATGTTCAGCTTATGAGTTTATGTGAGATGAAGTTAAGTTAATCTTGAAGTTGATTTTATCTATGATTTTGAAAAACATTTATGATATTTTAAAAATAATTTAATTTAAATTTAGATTTAATTTTGAATTTTAAAATATAAGTTTGAATTTGGATTTAAAAAAATATTAAATTTCAAAATACAAGTTTGAATTTAGATTTTAAAAATATTAAAAATTGAATTTTAAAATACAACTTTGAATTTGAATTTTTAAAATATAAGTTTAAATTTAAAATTTTAAAATATAAGTTTGAATTAGATTTGAATATTTGAAAAATAATTAAAATTTTGAAGATTAATCATAATTTAAAAATTAATTAACATTTAAAAAAAATTAAGATTTTGAGAATTAATTATGCTTTTCAAAATTAATTAATATTTAAAAATAATTAGGATTTTTGAAAATTAATTATGTTTTGAAATTAATTACATAATTAAGATTTTAAAATTAATTAAGATTTTTGAAATTAATTAGATTTTTAAAAATAATTATAGTGACTTAGATTAATTATATTGAACTAATTTTAGTTGAATTTTAATTAAGTTAACTTAATTGAATTGAGTTTAATTAATTTAAATTTGGTAAACTACTTTTTAAACATATGTCCATCTCACTCTTTTCTAGATTTTTAATTAGGGAACCTTAATAGTTTTGAGAGATGGTTAATTTAATCTTTAATTTAAATTCAAATCTAAGGATTGATCTACATGTGAGTTAGATTAAGGTTTAGTAGTTAGATAATTAAATATTTATTTCAATAATTGGCTTCCAAGCTGTGGCGAGGCACTAGACCTTCTTGAGTATTTAATCATCAATCATTTCTAGACAAAGCATTTTAAAGAAGTTAAATATTTAATTTTCTTCCTGAGATTCCTTTATCTAACTAATCAAGTGTCGATCAAGCATAAGTCCTTATCTACCCTAATCTAAGCATGTATAACAAAAAGTAGTAAAGCAAATATCAGACAATTTTATTTGATAATAAAATGGTCTTTTTATTGGCTCCCTCTGGATCATAGTGTTGGTTGCTACTCGGAAAACCTAATGATTCCGTTGTATAAAAATTTTGTACAAGGTCTGAACCTTTCCTAGCTACCATGTGTTCTTTTAAATTAAACTTGAATCGCAAGCGGAAC
>JBBMJZ010019924.1:0-26536 GCA_037833815.1 Zingiber zerumbet | reverse complement strand
CCGCCGGTGCATCTGCAGGTTCTGCTCCCTCTGGAACCCCTGCCCGCAGATCTCGCACACGTACCGGTCCGCCTCCATCAGCGTCCGCGGCGACAGCGACACCACCTCCGCGTCCGGATCTGCACTAGTACTCAAACCCCACGTCAGTAACCTGTTCGACGAAATGCCCCTGTGAGTTTTTTCCGATTTTTTATGCTATAAGATTCTCATATCCATACCTGGAGTTCCCGCAGGCCTTCTCTTTCTCTTCCCTCCATTGATCTGATCCATAGAAGCTATCGTAGTACTGTTCTTGGGAGGAAGGGCAGCAAACTTGGCAGGGTTGGAAGAGCTTAACATTTGTGTGCTCTATATTTGGAATTTGGATAATAGATACAAATCCAATGCGTGTTAGAAATTCGGAAATGGGCGAGATATTAAAAAACAGTTGTAGGGGACTAGTGGTGAGGGAATAATAGAAAAGGACTGAGACAGCGGGCGGAGAAAGAGAAAAGAGATGAGCAAATAAATAGAGTTGTGGACAGCAGTTACACAGAGATGGTCTTCCCTTAGGTGAGGTGGGTGAACCAGTCTCAAACACCTAAAGCAGAAGCCTGAAGGCAGCTTTCCAAAAGCTAGCTCTTCTTCAGCACCCGTCAATCCTTTCCAGGATTAACACTAAGGATATAAATCATGATAACTAAGGAGATAGGTGGATGGAGGGTGAGTTATACGAAGTATAAGGAATTACACTCTGCCAACCTTATGATTCAACCCACCAATCTCAAGTGATAAATCATCATCCAATTACCATCTCAGTTGAATCCATGGGGGCTAAAGTTAGAGTGTGAGTGTGTGTGTGTGGGGAAGAGAGAGAGAGAGTAAGAGAGGGAGAGAGTGGTCACACAAAGCTTGAAACTTGAGCCCACCAATATCAGAGTTGGGTGGTGGTGACAGCAACATACTCGGCAAGGAAACAAAAACACATACATATAATTTCGTCTCATTATTACTCTGCCCATCAGTTTTAATTATGTTCATGAATAAATATCTGTACTTGGAATTCCAAAGCCATTGAATCCAGCAGCTCAAATAAATCTTACTAGGTGTTACTGAGCTAGCTGTTATCATGCATGGCCCGAGAATCACTACAAGAACAAAATGACAATGGAAACAATCCATCAACACATTGATATATGTTCTGGTTCAGTAAACTTAGAATCTTGTTTAAGGTTATTTATCAGTACTATTTATTTTTTTTAAAAAAAAAAAGCTGCACAATGACCCACTACGGCAACCAAAATATAGCTGGATTAGCTTAAACTTGAGCACTGTATTTCTCAGCAGAGTTAATATGACCAGTTGAGAAGCTTTTGGCAGTGATGATTACTGGTAAATACTAGTCGTAGTAGCTTAGTGAAGGCTGAAAGGTGGTCCTAATCATTGTTTAGTTAAGAGAACAGGTGACTGGATTAATTAACCCTAGCCAGATACATAGCTGACGCAAAAGTTTCCAGCGCACAACATACAATTTGACATCTTTTAATATAAGGAGAATCATGTGGGTGTTTTAGTGATACATTCATTTGCCCCAGTTGAAATCTTGGAGATTCCATTTTGAAGGAAAAGGAAAGAAAATTAGTCGATTCAAGCGGCTTGGTTTTGTACCTAAAATTAAAGTATTCCCCTTGATTAAACAGTATCATCTCTAGCAGGTCTCCAGCTCTTCGAATGAGAGGTCAGCTCTTCGAATGAGAGGTCTCTTTGAATCATATTGTTGTTATTATTGTCATTATTATTATTTTCTTATAATTTTCGGTTGAAGCATTTGAGAAAGTTCTGAAGTGTATTTTAGCAATAAAAGAGTTGTACAAATACGATAAGGCTTGAAGATAAATTGTAAACTGATTTATCCAACATTAACTTCTGTATTATACTGATTACTCGACTATAAAGTTTCATCTTTTAGAGGTTTAATTTTTGTCCTCTCACTCTCATTTGGAGCCTATCATTCAATGTAGTTGATTTAAGGCTTTGAATGCAATGAGCTGTTGTTGTTTTTGTTTTTTGTTTTTTGTTTACATCTAGAGAAATCATTTTTGGGAGGATTGAAGATACAAAGCAACCTAAGAAGTGGAGACTCTTAGCATTGATATATTTTATTTCATTACATGAAGATCATGCAATTAAATTGAAAAAAAAAAAATCACATATCTTTCCACACTTCAGATGCAATGCTAAACTAGGTAAAAGAGAGCTTATCCAAAATGGATGATATTGCACATTTGATAATAATATTTGGCTGTTGTATTTAAAAATCAGTCTAATAGTGATCATTTTTGTTGTTGTACATGGATAATTTAATTTCGGATGAAAGTCTCACATAAATGAACAAGATTAAAAGTCCAAGAGGCAATCCTTTAAAACATATTAAGGATCCTTTAATATCAAATATGCATGCTAGTGATTCAGTTATAGAGAAGTTTGTATACACAATATTTTTTACATAGTTTAGAAAGTTTATTTTACAGTCAATCAATCCAAATCTAGCTACGAATGCTCCTTTTTTGCATGATATACATATATTTTAACATGATGTAAAAAATATAAATTAAATAAAGGGATCTATTTACGCTAAATGAAAGTAGCCTGTTAAAATAAATAAAGAAAAATTATAAGTTAAATAAATGTAAATAAAGATATCTACTAAAATTAAACGAAAACATATGTAGTTTAATGTGAAAATACATATAAAATAGTTGCACATGACTAAATGGAAAAACCTAATTGAACTAAATGAAGGTATCACCTATAAACTAATAACAATTTATATAGAAATATTATTTTAATTAAATTGCTTGAAGTCTTAAGCCTAATATTCACTAGAACTAGAATACAAAGGGTTTCATTCAAAATACATGATAAAATATACATAAAAATTTTATTCTAGTTGAAAAATGAAGTAGAAATTATGACTAATAATCTTCAAAATCATATGAGACGTGAAGTCTTTACATGTGTTTTATGTGTTTTATGTCATTGAGCACCTAAAAGCTACAAAATCATGGCTTAACCGGAAGGCATAAAATTATGGTTTAACGAATTATGATGATATGCCATTCCAGTACCCCCAAATGATCTAAAATCACATGAACACAATGATACAATGAGAAATAAAGCCACTTTATAATTTTAAGATCTCTTAGCCATTTGGAAAGCACATAATTATGGCCCTAGAAAGAGATGTCGTCATCACAAGTTTTATCAAATGCACAAGGCATGCACAAGAGAGTTGGAAATAATGGAATATATGGACCCTCACAATATTTAGAACATGATAGATCTGACAAATTAAGCACTCGAACTTAAATATAATCCATCTCTCCATCAATATACATAATTATATTCATGTGTTAATTAAAATCCTAATCTTTCTATCCTTATAAACTTATAATACAAATATTTATTAACATATGTTTATGTTAGTCTTTTCAATTTTACTCATTTATTAGACAGTTCTTATTGAACAAATTAGACTTGCAACAGGATTAAATAGGTCGTGAATCGATGAAACCCAATCTGTTTACACACAAGAATGTATCGACAATGCAGTCAATTAAAAATTTTCACGGATAAAAGAAATTTAATTAGTGAAATAAACAAATTGCAGAGGATAAAAATTGAATCACACGTGCGAGACTACTTAAAATTCCATAATTGCTGCACCAAGTGGCCACCCACAATCTCTCCATAATAATATATATCTTATATATGCTTTTGCAACTTTCAGATTGCCTTTACGAGTAGGAAGTGCAAATCCCTTGGTATAAAATCAAATCTCATGATGAATGGTGAGTCGAATGTTAAAAGTGGCTTGTGTTACTCAAATGAAAAATAGATAGATAAATAAAATACTGTCTTCATGTTAGACATAGAACCCATGACAAAGTAAGTTGGACTTAGTGTTCGTATACTAGCAGTAGCTGTCACTCAGCATCGTCATATTATAAAGGTAGATCGTAATGTAAAAGCAGTGAGTAATGTAAAGAAGCATTTCACATCAAACCACTGATGGAGACTGGACTCAGGAGGATGGTTGTCGAATTGTTTCTTGAGCCAAACAATGGAATAAAGCCAATCACCATTTTCCATCAAATGCTCGAGCTTGGATCCCACTTGAGCTCGAGTACTGTTTACTCCACAATGATTCGTTAGGACAGGTCAACAGCAAGGTCAAAAGGCAGCTGAAAGCATGGCATAGGGATAGTCACTGCGGATGATGCTTCAGTTCCTCTTCCTTTCTCCCTTCGCTATGCCTTTGGTGCTCTCCGGGCTTTACTTTTTGGCTGACAAGTCCCTTTAGCTCGAGGGGAAGAGGAACCCTCATTCCATGTGCTCCCATCCCTCTCCCCACCCTCTTGGTGCTGCATCACATCACATGAAAGACAAAAAAAAATGGAACAGAAAGTGATGCGAGTTATTTATGCACTCAAAGGTAAAGCAAGTGTGTCAGTAACACTGGAAAGAAATAACTGACTAGAAGAAAAAGTGCCACGAACAGCACAAAAGCAAGTCCATGCTCAGCAAAGACAAACAAAGGTGGTCTGGAGGAAAATCATAAAGATAAGAGAAGGATCTAAAAAGGATATGTGTCTTTTTGTGGTACATTGTTTCACATAATAATGTTTTCTCTCCTTCACCCACTTTAAGCAAAGGTAAGCCAAATCATTCAAATTTGCATAAAGCTTATGGGGGGTGGGGGCTTTGTTGTCTTGCTTTATGGCCAAGGCCACTTAGAAAAAGGCACAAAAGGAACCAAAACAGGCCATGTGACCCCTGCATGATGTTAAATGCAAAAAGTCAAGACCATGGAATCTTTGCCATGGTTACCACACCCCCCTGTAAATGCCAAGCTGTTAAACTCCTTTTTAGCTTGCTGCAAAGATTTTTAGATACAGAAAGTGAGCACAGGCTGCCTCTTTAAGTAGATTCATTAGTCACATCATAACGAATTGGAATTTGTGCAGTGCAAGCTGCTTCAGATAGCTTTTGCTCATGTTACTTCCAGAAATGTTTAGCCATTGGCCAAGTTGGTGCATGCTTCACATACTTCATCTTAGGATGGAATCTTGTGGCTTTCAAAATGAGTTGGATGTTGAGGCTTGAGAGCTTCTGAAGATGGAACTGAGGATGTGGACTAAATCAAGTTGAGATTGAAGTAATTCAAACCAAGTTGAGAGCTTCATGTTTGTGAATTCCAAGGCTCCAGGGCATGCCAAGTTATCTTAACGGTTAAGGAGAGAATAGCTGCAAAAGTAGGGAGAGAAGGGAAATTATATTCACAATTTCGTCTCTAATTGTCTCTGAATTTAAGAGCAAGTGATCAGAAAAGAAGGGGAAAGAAGAGGATTTGTATCATCCCCTGGACAGCAATGAGGTTATCATGAATGCACCTTCATGGAAAAAGATAGTGGTATGGTGAGATTCTCGCACATAAACTTTTGAGATATTTGATACGGTGATAAAGAGAGGCCTGCTCGGTACAGGTCAACTGTCTAGGTGAAGGTCAAAGTCAAGATGGTCAATGTCAGAGTGTCAAAAGGCTCGCCTACGGAGTTCGAGCGGAGGTCGACTACAAGGGTCGGTCGGGCAAACAATGTTTGATCGGCAACATGCTTAGTTGAGCTAACTGTCCATCTAGCTCGGAACAGTATGATAAGATCATCATACGCTCAGTACAGAAAGGCAGAACGCCAGGAGACCAGAGCGCTTGTCCCATCGTGAGGCAACAGTCTACTATACCCAATCGCCGTAAAGAAGAACAGTCAAGGCCGACCGAGCAAAGGAGTCCCCAGCCGAGTGGCTACCCCGCTCTGTCAAGTAGCGAGATTATCGTCGTATCTCTCAATATCCTTTTGGGAGATAGTGTCACTGACACAAGGCATTGTTAATAGGCGGATCGTCCGGCGAAAGCTTCTACTGTCTTGTCAGGGATATGCACGCCCTGTTAAGGTATGATGTCAAAGACATTTTCCTGACAGGTCCTTTCATAGGACACATTGGAGAATGTGCCCACGCCTCGAGGAGCATGCACGTCGCCCACTAGGGTTATCACTATTTGCGCTTGTGCTACTGTTGCTCCACTTTCTTCTACAGTTCCGGTGACTGACTTGGGCGTCGGAGACCCAACACCGGGGATTCCTTCCCTCGTTCGGCACTGACGTTACTTGTTTTGTAGAATGGACGAGGTCTATATCCAGTCAACATAATAGTCATATCCCCAATCAATCACCTTTCTATTTTCAGATAGCGTCAATTTATGAAAGAAGAACTTATGTCAACCACTTCCCTATGTGAGTCTAATGGTGCTCATGTAAACACACAAGAGATAAAAGAAAATGGGTTTGGACAATCCATTGGTGTACTGGGCTGCAGACAAGTCTTGAACAATGGTTGAGATTAGAAGCTTCACAAAAATGTCATCAATGATAAGCCATAAGCAATATGGTGGTTGTCTTCTTGAGATCATTTTCCTTATCCAAAAGGTATATGAATATAAAGTTTCTATGGACATAACCGAGTTGGTATTTGGATAGTATATTGTCACATAAGAGTAAAGATCGAATCCCTAAAGGAATAATCTCTTGGGTAATAAAATTCCTTCCATATAGAGAGACCGCTCAGTGAGCATAATTTATTCCCTTCTTACTAACCGATGGTGAAAGGCGGTTGTGTGAGTAAGTGATCTTTTACTACATGCTACATGAATATGACTATCCATGACAGAATACTGACCAAAGGATGTTTTGCCTGACAGTGTAAGTGTCCTTAACTGAGTAAGCTCTAAACAATACAATCTTATACTGCTTCAGAGTATGCCAAACCTTTGCACAAGTAAGAACCTCTGAGTTGTAAAATTGTTTCTCAAACCAACTTCAGATGTTGATGAACACTACTAAAAAAAATGTTCCAATATTCAAAACTTGTTTACTCCAAAACATAGCAAGTAGCTTAACCAAAATTTTGATTTTTTATAAAAATAAGATTATGAAGTAGTTCCAAGCTGATCTGCTTCACATTATGAACTTTCTAGTTTCTAAAATATTTCTCAGGTCAAATTGGAAATAAAGGAGTAATCCCATTCTAGCACAGCAGAAGCATCCCATTAGAACAAAATAAGATTCTATTTGAGGCTTCGATGAATAATTAACAATAATTTGCAGCTATATGGATTCCTGTTCTGCCAAGCTCTTTGTTAGAGGACACAAATAACCTTAACAACTGACGATGAGAGCGATGAATGATCTAAGTGGATCAGATCTATTTGGAAACTCAATGGAAAACTGAATTAAGCGAGTGAACCGCAAAAACCAAGGTAGAGCTACAAGAAGAGTGATGCCATAAACCTGAGGACAAAGATGAAAGGTTGAGCTTGATAGAAAGAGTGATGTCAAGGCTGCATCTCAATTGTAAATACCAATTGATGGTTTTGAAACAGCCATAATCACTGTACATTGATTGGCAATGTTCTTCTTAGCAGTCAATACTTGAGCAAAACCCAACTGAAGCATACTCATTGCTATTGAATAAACCTCTTCAGATGTTGATTCTTCCTTTGCATACTTTACAGCATCAAGATAGAGTTCACTATATCATACACACTCATCCAATACAAGGCCATTATTGGCATCTTTGGTCCATCTCTTCGATATGTTAACAGTCTAGAAGGGAGCAGACATGAATTGTTCAGTAATAATAACCTCATTGTTGGTGACATTAAACTTGCAGATAACACCATCTTCTATTTTATCAACAAAATAACCGAGTGATTCCACAAATTCCTCCTGAAATACATCAAATATTGTTCTTGTGTAAACATCCGCTACTTGCTTCAGCATGTTTGATGGTGCACTCAGAATTGGCCTAGTATATGATGAAGCTAGATCTTCTAATGCCTCCCTTTCATGCAAACCTGCCATAGCTGTTCAAGCAAAGAAGCAAGCGGTAGCAAGGATGCTTTTGCATTGAACAACTTCTCAAAAAATTTGATGAGGATTTCAGGTTTATGGGTTACTGAAACTTCTGCAGTAATGCATCTTTCACATAAACGAGGACCCATTTTTGTCAAACATAAGTTGCAGTCATTAATTTTCACCAAGGTCGTACTACTTGATTAATGTCAATGACTCAAATTTATCAGTTGTTCCAGATTCATTGACACACCTTTGAAATTCCTGTTTGAAAGTATTTCGTGACATATAAACATCAGACAACCTTTCATTGCACTTATTTCAAGGAAAATTCAACTATGCCGATAGGCAATGCCCCAATGTAGAGTTCAGATTCTCTGGTCCGTAATCTCTGATCCCCTCCTAATCCCTTCCAAAATTTATACGTCGGATCGTAGCCAGAACTCTGCCAAAATCGACTGTAATCTCTCCTAAGCAATGTTATCAAAATTGTGAGTTGACTCGTAAACTCGTACAAAATCACGAGTTTACTTATGAAAATTGAGTAAAATCGTGTATTAAAGTAAAATCGGATCAAAATCGTAAAATCACATTTAAACTTGTAAAAACATGATTTTTGAAATAATGTTATCGATTTTGTGTCATTAATAAAAGGGAACCATTTTGGACAAAACGATATTGTTTTGGGATGATTTTAGATTTGTACTTGTCTATGAATTATTTATATTAATTTGTTATCTTGTGTTTTATTTATCTTTGGAGCTAATTTATATTTATGTTGTGTTTTCATGGTAAGTATTTGGTTTTTTTAAAGTTTAAAATTATGTGTAGTTTATGTTATAATTTGGATTAAAATATTTAATGATCAATTCAAAAGAATATATTAGATTTCTTTAAAATTGATTTAAAGTATGATGTAAAATCTTACGATTTTATAATTCGATTTTACGATCCGATTTTATGACTACTCTAATGATTTTACCTAAACTCTTGATTTTGACAACATTGTTCCTAGGTTCACTTTCCCACCTAGGTTATAGTTTGAGTCGAGGCAGGCGGCCTGCCCATCTCCGGCAACCTCTAACCGTCTGTCTAGACCCAAACTATAATCTAGATGAGAAAGTGAACCCATAAAAGATCGTAGTTAATTTTAGTCAGATTTTAACCACGATCTGATATATAAATTGTAAAAAGCACCCAGAGAGGATCAACGACTCTGGATCAAAGAATATGAGCTTCAATGTAACTCAAGTTGGATGCGCCCCACTAATCCTCGGATGGATCCCACTGACCCCTTAATACGTTGGACACTGTCTACGCAGACAAGATTGAATCTTCCTTATTTAAGATATCGGTAAATCTATTTGGCTAGAATATGACCAGACAGAATACACTTGGTAAACATGCATGTAATTAATATGTATTTATGATATTACTAAAATATCCTTGATGATAACTTACCAAGTGCATTCTAGCTGGTCAGATTCTGGCCAAATAGTATTATCCAAACATTAATTAATATGTTCAATTATCAAATTAATCGATATTATATGGATTTAATTTGTGCGATTTTGATGAGAAAATTCAATCAATTTAATTTATAAAATATATATTTTTTTAAGTAATTAATTTGATTCAATTAATTCGATTTTAACTGAATGCTCAAGGATGAGGGGACATTGAGGCATATTTTTAGTTTATTAGATATTATAGGTGAATAATTAACTATTGATCTAAAAATGTTGACATCAGGAGTCACCCATTGAACCTATATAGCCGAATTTGTTATTAAATAATTGATTTGTAGAATTAAATAAGGTCAAATTCGGATAAAAATAAAAAATCATCCATACATTAGATGATTAACTTTAGTTTCCTTATTTACTTCCTTCTGAGTAAAAAACTATTTATCCGGGGTAAGGTGGGACCTCATCCCACTGAAGGATAGTACCACGTGGAAGGTCAAAGTCAAGACAGTCAATGCCCTCAAGCTATCGTCCGACCGAGTAACCCACCTGTCCGGTCAGACTATGGCATATCCGAGCTGACGTTACCATAGCTCGGTCATGCACCGAGCTTCCGACACTCAGAAGCCAAGTATCGGCAAGGCACATGAATCGACCAGCAAAGCGTACGCCGAGCGGACCTCCCACTCGGACTTACATCAGATCACAACCAGCAAAGCGGAGGCACGACTGGGCAAACGACATCCAAGCATGGGTTCTGCTCGGCATCATAGCAGAGCCCGGACAGCGGAAGCTGGGCAGAGCGACCATCCCGCTCGGCCCGAAGACAGAACGACAACCGCATAGACACAAGGCTGACTGAGCGGTACCTCCGCTCGGCCTGGTAGCAGACAAAAGAAGGATCGACCAATATTCTCTTAGAGACTCGTGCCATCGACAGATGACATGGTTGGCGGTATGATCAGACAGAGAATCGTACGACGGAAGCTTCTACTGTCTTGTCAAGATATGCTTGGGCTGTTAAGGTATTATGTCAGAGACCCTTTTCTGACATATCTTTTCAGGGAAGGCTTTGAGAAGCGTACACGCGCGCTCCAGGGGTCCTATATAAGGGGCCCCAAGCTTCGTCGGAAGTAAGTAATCTCTACTGTAGCTACTATTACGCTGCTTCCCTTGCTCCGCTACTCTACTTAGCTTTCTTGCCGCCGGTGATCTGATTTGAGCGTCGGAGGGCCATCGCCGGAAAGCCCTCCCCGGCTCGGCACTGACGTCTTGTGGTTGGAGGTTCACGTCATTCGGAGATTCGGAGGTCCACGTACGATCAACAGGAGCGCCACGCCCCAACGTCTATCGCATCGACTTTCAGACATGACCAACTACATTAACTATCTCCTAATACGCTCACCGTCTGTGTTACATCTGGGGCTTACTCCCTTCTAGAAATGTGGAACCGCCGCATCAGCGACCCCCTAGAGCCGGTCCCACGGATATGGAGGGAGGTAAATGCAAGTACACAGGTGGAAGTGCATAGCGGAGACGGTAACTCCAAGCAGTGACACCCCGAGGATCGATCCCTGGACCTTTCAACCACAGAACCATGCACTCTCCATTTGTGCTACGCCCTGGGGACGGCTTACTCCCTTCTAGAAGCTTCTAAATGGTGTGGAGCGTGTCTTAGTTTTAACTTTCATTTTGGTGGCTTGTAGCACCTCCACCTCCTCCTCACTTCATCTCTTGCTTCCTCCTCTGTTTGCTTCGCCTCGTCACATCCAATTCCTTCCTCGCAAGTATCCTCCTCTTCTTCTTCGGCCGTTTAGTTTCCTTGACCAAGTCGCCACCTTTCCATTGCGTCGTTCTTCTTGGTGCTCTGTTTACGCCGGGTCTATGCGCTTACCTTCTTGGTCACGTCCGTTTGATCATTGATATTTCCTCGTTGCTAGCGTTGTTCGAAGCCATTTGTGCTTATTTCCCTTCCTTTTTTAATCTCCTTTTCATGTCTATTGTTCCTCGCTACGTTTTCGCATTCCATTTTCAGTGATGCTTCTCTCGATGCCTCGGCTGATGATCCGTGAATATCTCGGTTTTCTCGCAATCTTTTCCTGCAATTTCTTTCTGAGATTGTCGTCGATGACGGGGTGATGCCGTCTTCGGAGTTGAAGAGAACTGCTTCATTCAAAGATTGCAGAAAAAATGGGCGACCATTTCGCGCTGTTGGCGGGCCGGCTCCTCACGGAGTCAACGCTCGAGGCAACCATCGGGAGCAGGGAGGAAGACCAAGGCAGAGAAATCACCCGGAAAAGGATCGCCGGAGACAGGATCCCCGTAGGGGAATCACTCGAGTGCCGAATCTGTCAAGAAGAAGACGAAGATTTCAATATGGAGACTCCTTGTTCTTGCCGTGGTAGTTTGAAGGTAAAAAAGAACTACTTTTCTCGAAAGATTCAGCGGGATCTTTTCAATTGAATCCTGCAATTTCTTCCTTCCTACTGCCAGTTTGCTCACAGAAAATGTGTCCAGAGATGGTGCAACGAAAAGGGCGACACTGTGTGCGAGATTTGCCTGCAGGTGAAACCTCGACCAGCATAAATCTTGAATTGACAGTTGATGTTTTCTATTTCAGTAGCTTTTATCATTATGAACTTCAGCAATTCGAGCCAGGATATATGGCTCCGCCGAGGTTACTTCAGTATGGGACTGCTCCGATGAACTTCAGGTATTTTCTTATCTGCTCCATATGGTTCATCCATGTCGATCTTTGACCTGGGCGATACTCATTTAGAGGAAACTGGGAGATCACAAGACAGGAGGATCTTCATGATTCTCAAATCCTGACACTTGCTCCTTCTGACCCTGATGATACTTTGCACCACCATGACGACGACCATTCGAGGAGCAAAATCTGCTGTCGAGCCATAGCCATAACAGTCAGTGTTCCTTTCTCAGATCATCATCCGTTTGATTTTGATATGAACTGTCATCGTCTCTGTTTCGTCCAGTTCGTGGTTCTTTTGTTTCTTCGTCATTGCCTTCCTCTCCTGATTGGCGGACCTGAGCAGTACTCATTCACCTTATTCTCAGTAAAACTCTGGAGCTAAGATCTAGCTATTGTAGTTTTCAGCTTCTGGAGCACTTCATGATCGTAATTCACGTTCACTTGTACAGTTACTAGTGTTGAGGACTGCTGGAATACTTTTGCCTGTCGTCGTGATGGTCCGGACAGTAAGAACACTCCATCAGTGCCGTCGCCATCAGGTAAAGTTTGTTGCTTGTTTTCCATCATTTCCACAAAGATTTCTTTTGAGCTTGATTGAGATTGGCATTGCAGGCAGCTGGAGAAGTTGCTTACTCACATCGCATCCAAATGCACTGACATTAAAGAGAAGCAATTCAAATGATGCTTGAATTGATCTGTAAATAGAGGCCAAGAACCCTTGGGCTTGTGTTTATTATGTTTAAAACCATGGTTCAATAGAGTTTCTTCGCAAAAATGCTTCAACATGGCAAACCAGACAACTAAAATACAACACTATCCACTACTTATATGATGCTTAAAATCATGGTACAATAGAGCTTCTTAGCCATGTGGAACAGGTGAACTTAAAAAATGAGTGTGAATCTTGAGTGTACTCTGCTTCAATATGGCATAAGCTAGTTTCTTGAAGGAAACAATCTTGCGAAATAATGACCGAGAATCCATTTGTCGATTTGGTTACCTTTTACCGGTATGTTTATGTTTCATCGAGGCAAACCGGCTGTGAGCTTATGTACCTGCTGTGAACTCCATGTCAACTTCATAGAAGTTGGAAAGATTATCGTTGGCTTCCTCTTACTCTCCTCAAGAAAAGGGAAGTCTTCTGTAAAATGTAACCCCCGGCTTTCATGCCTTGCGAGTGCACTGTTCACAACAAGCTTTGCACAGCAGAAAAGATTCTTCATCTCACAAGCTTCCAGACAGACCATTGTCGGATTCCACCCTCTCCGAAATAAAAAGTCCTCCCAGTCGGCCTCCAGCTCTCCAATCTTCCACTCCGCAGTCTTCAACCGACTTGTGGAGCGTACTATACCGACGAACTCCCACATGATAGATTGTAATTCAACTCTAGTTGCCTTTGTCCTAAACAAAATCTCCTGGATCGCATGGCCTTTGAGGGACGACGGAAGCATTGGATGGGTCCACAATGTTGAAGAGTGGGTATCAAGGTTTGATCCTGCCATGTGGTCAATTGAGGGTTGTACTGCACGTCGAGCGAAGACTAGTGCTTCGAGCAATGAGTTGCTTGCGAGTCGATTAGCTCCGTGCAATCCTGTGCAAGCAACCTCACCAGCTACATAGAGACCTTTAACATTTGTCTCTCCGTGCAACCCTGCACGAATGCCACCACACATGTAATGAGCGGCTGGAACGACTGGTATTGACGAGCAAGTTATGTCCAATCCATATCTGAGACACTCCGCCGCAATATTGGGGAAGTGCGAAAGAATTTGTTCTCTTGGCTTATGGCTTATGTCAAGTAGCACGTACTTCTCTCCACGCTTTTTTAGTTGATCATCGATGCTTCTCGCAACTACATCCCTTGGAGCTAGTTCTGCCCGTTCATCATATAGCGGCATGAATCTCTGCATGGACTGGTTATAAAGGATGCCTCCATCCCCTCTGACTGCTTCCGTGATCAGAAAAGCATTGTCTCGTCTATTAATAGGTTTGATTGGGAGGCCTTCATCAGCTAAAGCTGTTGGGTGGAACTGCACAAATCTTGTTAATGGAGATGACAATATGTTAAATAGTGAAGTAAAGAGAAATTATCGCTATAATGCAACTATTATGATAAGTGCATACTTTGTTAAACTTTGCAAGAGCAAGCATTCAACATATATATTCTATTTGATCCAGAGTAGAACTCTAAATAGAGCTGATTACAGTTCTTAACGAGAAAAGGTGACGAGGCTATCAACTTTAGTTCAGCATAGACACTTACTCCATATTTGAAATCACTGCTTGAGCACGATGTGCCATAGCAACACCATCTCCAGTTGCTACCTGTGCAGAAAATGCATAGCAGTTTCAACACTAAGCAAATATGTTATTGTGCAACCCGAGATCAGATTTGTTCTTTCATAATTATTTCTAGAATAACAAGGAATGAATCAAATTACTTCAACTCATTGAAAACTATCAAGGCTAAATGATACTTACAGGGGGATTAGTCGTTGAAGGGTATATGTGTCCAGCTCCACCAGAGGCTAGCAGTGTCACTTTAGAGATAAAACGGACAATCTAAAGAACAGCCAACCATGAAATTTAAAGGCATGCAAAATTGATAATGCAGGCATCAATAACTAGAATAGAATTGACAGATAAACAGCTTCTATACAGAAATAATTTTGCTACCTGTTGGGTTTCTGTGTTCAATGTATCTACACCATGGCAATATGATTCACCATTATCCTGCAAAAACATGAAATTCCTTATGTGATTCACTTGCTTTTCGGTACATAGTTACTGTTTTTCTGCTTAAAGAGAATTGCCAAGGTGTAGTGACATATGAATTTATCACTAATATATGTCCATGAGAAATAATCCCACCAATGCTAGTCCCATGCCTGGATGAGAAAGAAAGGTTTATGGTTGCATTGCACCTAGACAGCTAGTGTTAAAATTAGTCTAAACATATGAATATTTATTGCCAAAGAGAGCATTCCTCTAGCTGACAACAAATACCTGATTAACCAGACAAGAATATAAACAAAAAGAAAAAAAAAATTATGCAAGATCACAATGGAATTTGGTTGGTCAGCATAAACATGTACCAGAACAGAAAACACTAGAAGATTTGCTGATGATCTTTTCTCGGATGGTAATTGGTAAAGCTTCTTTCAGTGGGGTCCCAAGTGAATTCAAACCTGTAGTTGGCTTCTCATTCAAAATAAATCATCCATAACCCAAGAGTTTCATCATTGACCTACTTTTATCTCATCCAAGGCACTACCTATAACCGGGGGTAATTTACAGGTCATAATTTTCTTCTTTAGTAGTAAAAGACAGGTATGACACTGTTTAGGGGAAAAATCATTGATAACTGTGATTTAGAATTATTGCAATTAGGAAGTTACAGTTTTTTTATTTATTAATTTCCTATCCATTAAGAGATTGAAACAGTATTGATTGTCCTGCTTGAGATGGCATTTAATTACGGCTCTTGATGAAGTACAAGTGATGAATAGACCTTGGATAACCACCATAGAAATTAAGCATGCGGTAACATAAAAACATACCTGAGAAGTCAAGAGATCAATTGCAAAATGGTGACCAAACAAAAATATATTTGGTTCATCATCAACAGCCTTGAGCAATGCACGTTCAATCTCTCTCCCAGTCATGTCAGCTGCATGGACAATTCTGTTATGAGAATGCCCCCCTTCCCTAGCTAGATGTAACTTCCCATCGTCGCCATGATCAAATGAAGCACCAATGGCAATTAATTCCTTTACCCGATCTGGGCCCTCTGTGCATACAACCTGGAGTTGGCAATGTTAGAAGGTAATTGGACAATTCTCTCAGATATTTGTAATAACTAATAATCTACTACTAAAAAGAAGCCACAGATCACTGCTTCAAAATTCTTATCCACTAAAATACCATCACAATATACACAATGAGCATACGTGGATCATACTTCATCAAGAGAGAAAAGGCTACAAGATACCAATATGCGTGAATCAAGAATAAAATTGTGAAATTAGAAACACCAAGGAAGCTTACTCTAACAGTCTCTTCATCACAAAGATAAGCCCCAGCAATGATTGTGTCTTGCATGTGGCTCTCTACGGAATCTGAAGGGCACAAAACAGCACTAACTCCACCTTGAGCATAATTTGTGTTGCTCTCCTGAGGTTCAGCTTTAGTAATTATAGCAACAGATCCATACTTTGAAACTTCTAAGGCATACCGTAGTCCAGCAACACCACTGCCAACAACTATAAAATCAAAAAACTTTGTATCACAATTGCTGTCTTGCGAGCACGCAATTCTAGTATGTCTATCTGCAGCAGTCCTCCTAGTAAATAGAGCTTGGACAGAGCGAACAGTTGTCCCATGCCCAAACCTGGAGATGGTACAAAACCTGACAGAGAAGATAATACAGGTTGTTAAATGTTGTAGGATTGTTTCACCTTTGGTAACCATGTATCAGAGTTCAGAAATGATCGATGACCCATTTGAACATTATGAACAAGAAAAAACAATTGACTTGATGTGGATGTGAGATATGTACCGTGAAGCATCTGTTAGGAGACATGTCTTGAATCCTAAATTAGACAATCCAGAACAATGACGATAATCGTTCTTGATGTTTAAGTTCCATCCACTTCGCAAATTGACACTCCCATCTAAGAGACTAATCGCCATCTACTCCTGCACCAATAGAATTTCAAATTGCCAAAATTCCAAGTATACTGAAGAGAATTTAACCAGGGTTAAGGAGAGCATATAGATGCTACGGAAGACTTCAGAACTGTCTAAATTCAACAACTTGGCACTTCAAAGATTTCACCAAAAAAATAAATAAATAAACAGAAAGCCCAAAAGCTACAAACCCAGCCAATAAAGATCGTGTCTTTAAAAAGAGAGCAATAGTGGTACAAGAAACTCTAAAAAAAGAGAGAGAGAGAGAGAGACAGAGAGAGAGAGAGGTCCTCCCTGCAAGGGCAGTACAAAACAAATCTGGCGATGGCATCACACGTTTAGGTCAGACAACGAAATGGATCTTAAGATAATAAAGCCCGAAGAACCCGCCGCACAAAAAAAAAAAAAAAAAAAAAAAAAAAAGTAATTCCATGCACGATGTTGCCGTGAATAAAGAATCCTACAAAAGGGTCAAAATAAATTAAATTTATTGTATGCAATTTTATAAAAGATTGTTTTTACTATTCAAATCAGTAATAACAATGTTATCATTGTACCCAGAAAGATTCTAATGGGGAGGGATGACCATTTTAAAAGGCCCCAATAGGCAATAATTCTACTAGAACAATCAATAAAAATTAAAACTTTAATTTTAAATTTTCTTAATTTAAACCACATCAATAAGATAGGCAAATGCAAGCATGCTTGTGAACAACTTCTGGAAAATTAAAATAATATTTTCAACAATTAAAGAAGTTGAAATGAACCAATTTTATGCTTGATCAGGGTTTTTGGCAGTGATTAAGACTTTTAAATGATTTATTAAATATTTAAGGGTTGAATTTTAATATTTATAAATTTTGTAAAATGGACGGTCAGCGAAAGGGAAAAAAATAAATTCAGATATTTAATAAAAGAAATAAAGCAATATAAGCAATAAATTCATATATTTGATAAAAGAAATAAAAGCAATGTAAGCAATAAATTCGTATATTTGATAAAATAAAATAAAAACATTTGTGGCTGAAAGAAATAAAGCAATATAAGCAATAAATTCATATATTTGATAAAAGAAATAAAAACAATGTAAGTAATAAATTCGTATATTTGATTAAAAAAAAAATAAAAATATTTATTTATGGCTGCTGGGATTCGAGCCCAGGTCTCCACGGCCACAACGTGGAATTCTCACCACTAAACTACAGCCACAGATGAATTAGATGGGATGCTTATTCAAATTAAAGTGTATATTCATAAACGATCAAAAGTATTTCCGATCTCGCTAGTGGTCGTGAACTGACGATAGTTATTAGAGAAATTACTCGGTTTGTCCTGCAAGTAACTTCGGTAATGTGGTTTCGACAAAGTAATTTTTTTGAATGTCTAAAACAGACTGATTTAAATCTAAGCTGGCTCAGAAACTATGACGGATTCGAAAATTAATATTTAGGTTTTTTTTTCAAAAGCTCCAAATATCATTTTAATTAGTTTTAGTAATTTTCATATTTCAAATATTTAGGATATTTTTAGTATTTTAGTCTCACAATTAGAGTTTTGGATAATTATTTAATTGCTTTGAGACCTTTTTGAGTATTATTATTTCTAACTGCTATGTCTTTTCTTTTCCAAATATTTCTTATATTTTGGTATTAAAAAATAATTTTGATATTTATGCGCAAAACCACGGATTGCAAAATGACAATCATGACCGTAAGTTCTTGTTCCAAGAGGAAGAAAGATGAGATATAAAGTAAAATGATATTATAAGTTTTGCTAGATAACCTCGAAATAGTATTAGGATAAATTTTAGGCTTACATATAAAAAAAAAAATTTCATGTGATTGGATGGATCATGGTTTGCAAAATCACTATCCAGATGATCGTAAGATTTGGAAGAATTAAATCATTCTTGGATCATTTGGAATCATCTTTTACAGTTAAATGAAGCTGAATCGTTGGAATCGCTTAAGATTGATAAAATCGGTACGATTGTTACAATGATTTTACTTATTTTTTAGCCAAATAAAAAAAATAAATTCCTAACTAACAATGGATGAATAGGTGATGGTGACGGGGATGGTAGTCAGTGGAGCTCCACATCGGAGCTCACCTGATCTACAACTTCCCGTGGCTATTGCACTACAATGATGTTGAGTACGAGCGGCTAAAGCAATTTTCGATGAACAATGACCGCTGAACTACTAGTGGTTTATGAAGGGGACATAGGGTGGTGATGCTCGCCCTCGTGGCGATCGCTTACGTGCTAACGCAACCCTAGTTCTGGCGGAACCTTCTCTGCCCAGCCATCCCTTTGACCTACTTGGACTTTCCAACACTAGGTGTTCGGTCAACCTTGACCCACCTGGATTTCCACGTGCATGACTTCACTCACTAGAACTTTTCATCTGCCTAGCTTCACTCACTAGGACTTTCCTCTGTCTGGCTTCACTCACCAAGACTTTCACCTAGCTTCACTTACCAGGACTTTCACCTAGCTTCACTTACTAGGATTTTCACCTATCTTCATTCACCAGGATTTTCTTACTGCTCGGCTTTACTCACTGAGACTTTCACCTAGCTTCACTCACTAGGATTTTCATCTGGCTTCACTTACTAAGATTTTATTCTATCTGACTTCACTTATCAGAATTTTCACCTGCTAAATCATGCATACCTCAATCAATGTTTACGGGAAGAAACAATTAATAATAATAATTTGATGCTTGATGCTCATGTGAATACAAAATCTCTTAGAAAGGTCAAAACATATTGAATTTATTGTACACAATTTTATAAGAGGTTGATTTTACGATTCAAATCTGTAATTTTAAAATCACACGATAACAATTTACCATGGTACCAAGAAAGATTCTAATAATAAGGAGGGATGATCTTTTAAAAAGGCCCCAATCATTACCAATTCTCCTAAAACAACCAATAAAAATTAAAATTTCAAATTTAAATCTTATTCATTTAAACCACATTAATCATGTATAATAAAAAGATGACCAAATGCAAGCATGCTTGTGAACAACTTCTTGGAAATTAAACACGATTTCAATAATTGATCTCGTCGTGAAGAAGTTGAATGAAACAGTTCTATGCTTAACAGGGTTTTTAAGGTGTAGTGGTTAAGTCTTTAAATGATTAATTAAGTATTTAAGATTTGAATTTTAGCTGGTCTATTGCACATTTTTTTTTCAAGTAAACTAATAACTCTAAAAACATTGGCCACTTAATTTATATAAATGACCCTTTTCTAATTTATTTAATAATCGATGAAAAATTTATACAAATTAATTGGTATTAATCAATTCAAATAACTGAATACTAACTTGAATTAAAAAAAAATCCCAAAGATCTTTATGGATTATAGAATACGTATTTAAAAGAAAGAATAACATTAATTATTTTCATAAGAACTTTCTTTCCTGCTCACAAAGTGCTGTTAACTAAAATTTTATTTAAAAAATAAAGTAAAATAAAAGGTAAAGCGATGATATGCAGATTGAAAAAAAATCATAAGAAAAAGTTTAAGAATAGATATTTTAATTCATGGCCTACTATTTTCACTTTTTATAGATCTATCACTTAATATATCTATCCTTAAATTTTTTACTTCTCTATATGAGTTTTCTAAAACTTAATAGAAACTTCATATCCATGACATTATTTTTTTTTAAAACAAGGGTGACGATTTTTTTAATTTTTTTTAAATAATAATATTCTATCTAATTATTAAAAAAACTCATATTATTTTGCAAAATGGACAGTAAAAATAAATCCAGACATTTAATCAACAAAAACAAAAGAATGTGGCTGCTGGGATTAAGCCCAGGTCTCCACGGCCACAACGTGAAATTCTCACCACTAAACTACAGCCACAGTGGTACTTTTGCAATTATTATAATTTTAAAATATTAAATAATATATAAGGTATATCAGAATTAAAATTAAATTTTCGAATAGCAATCTCTTATAAAATAAAATATTTCACTATCCATCAATCTAAGTTCTAAAATTTAGATTTGAGAATATGATTATGGTTACACTTAGAAGGCTTTTTACGAGTGTAATGAGTTTAGGGGGCGTTTGATTTAGGGGAATAAGAGTGGGGAATGGGAATGAGAATCATTGATTCCTATTGTTAGTGTTTGGATTATAGGAATAGGAATGCAAATAAGGGAATGAATCCTTGAAATTGGGTAATGACTCATTCCCATGTACCCCCCCTTCAATGAGCCATTACCCTATTTTCATCAATCAAAATACTCCCTTATTCCAAAAATACCCTTGACTTAAAACTAAAATTTTCTCCCTTAATATCAAATATCAAAATATATTTATTTATTTATTCTTTCATATCACTTCTCTCTCCTTATTCTCTCTCATCATATTTTCTCTCTCATCATTTTATCACACACTTTCTCTCTCCTTAATCTCTCCTATCACACTCTTTTTTTTTCATTACATTTTCTCTCTCATCATACTTTCTCTCTCATCATACTTTCTCTCTCCTCAATCTCTTCTATCGCACTCTCTTCCTTCTTTTTTTCTCATCATACTTTCTCTCTCATCATACTTTCTCTTTCCTTAATCTCTCCCATCACACTCTTTTTTTTTCTCATTACACTTTCTCTCTCATCACACTTTCTCTCTCCTCAATCTCTCCTGTCACACTCTCTCCTTTTTTCCTCAACACACTTTCTCTCTCATCATACTTTCTCTCATCGTACTTTCTCTCTCATCATACTTTCTCTCTCCTCAATCTCTCCCATCACACTCACTGTTCTCTTTTTTTTTCATCACACTTTCTCTCTCATCATACTTTCTCTCTCACCATACTTTCTTTCTCCTCAATCTCTCTCATCACACACTCTCTCATTTTTTCTCATTACATTTTCTCTCTCTTCATCCTCTCCTATTATACTTTCTCTCACATCATATTTCCTCTCTCATCTTCTCTCATCATGTTCTCTCCTATCACACTCTCTTTTCTCATTTTCTCTCATCACACTTTCTTTCTCATCAAACTTTCTCTTTCATCATTCTCTTTTATCATATTTTTCTCTCACATTCATCTTTCTCTCATATCTATTTTTTTCCCTTATTTTCCTTTAAGGGTAAAAAAAGAAATTTTGATTTATTCCGATAGAAAATATGCAACTAATCAAACATTGCTTTTAAAAGTGATATCCATGTTCATACCAATTTATATTCAACAATATAATGATTTTTCATTCCGATTCCTATTCCTATTCCTAGGAAAGAACTAAACACCCCTTTATTTCATTAAAAACTATTTTTTATTCAAAGTATTTTTTCCCTTGGAACTGTAAATTATAATACGGAGCTTGAAATTTTTTATGGGAAAAAAATTGAAGAGATTTTTTTTTTAAATTATTAAAAAGAGCAAATAAAATAAAAAAATAAAAACTTTATTTAGTTTTCCATTTATTATTATTTTTTCTTATACCATTATTGACTAAAAATTTTATATGTTATAGTAATTTTAATTACAACTATTACAATAATATTGACACAATTTTAATTAATTTAAAATAATTTTAATTAATATGAGGACAATTTTAATTTATATTAATATTTTTTTTTATAAATTTAATAAAAAAAACTATAATATGATTGACAAAAAAATTATAATGAAAAATAGGATGGGATGTATTTTTGTAATAATTTTTAATATGATTTTTTTAATGAAAATATTAAAACGATATGTACTTTTAATTTATATATAATTTTTGTTACCTTATCGAAAAATCAGAGGAGACAGATACCTAGAACTCAGAAGTTGTGTCATATCAATCATATCTTACCAAATTTGACCCCCTCCCCTCAATATTTAAAATAATATAAAATATAAAAAATTATTTTGGATAAAAGGATGTTCAACTACCTATTTTATCCTAAAAATATCTATATTTATAATATTATTATAACTATTTTAAAATGTAAAATCTATTGGGTAATTGTTATTCGATGTAACATTAATCTAATACTATTATATTATTATAGTAATTATTTAATAATTATATACATTGCAACACTATCTAGTATTTGCTATAATTGTTTTCAATTATTTTAAATAATTTTAGTAAAATTTAAATAATTTTAAATAATAGGATAAAGAGTATTTTAATATGATAGTATTCCGAATTTATAATTTATAATTTTAATAAAATAATTAATTTTTTATATTATAGTCTTAAATTGTAAATATTAAACTCTTAATACTTAAATAATTAATTTTTTAAGTTGCAACTACCCAATAGCTTATACATATTGTAACAGTCACCAAATCACTTCTACATGATGTGATTATATCTTAAAATTTAAACTTTTAAATCTTAAATTATAAATTTTGAATACAATTATATCAAAATATATATTTAGTAAATTGATCAAAATGATTTAAAATTTATTAAAATTATTTAAATTACTAACAGTTAGTATCTTCTCTTTCTTTTTTTTAATTTGTTTAAACAAAGATGTCTTTTGTTGATTTATATAATTTGGAGCGTCTTTTGTTTTTTTTACCTATTTATTTTTATCTCATTTCATTTTATACAAATAAATTCTTTATAATCATTCCAAAGTCTTAAACCTTTGAATTCCATGCAATCATTTTCTATAAAATTACATAGCAATTAATGTTAAATTTTTCAAAGGAAATAATTAAGGTTGATAAATAATAATAATAATAATAATAATAATAATAATAATTGATCCTATCAGTGCTAACTCAAGTGAATGATTTGTTGATAGATAGAAGACTTCTTTAAAGGGCGATAAAGTTCCTCAATGATCCTGTGCACAATTCGACAATCCAACAAAACGTTAATGACCAAAAACCAGAGATGGATTTCCTGACAAGGCCCTCTGACACTTAACTTAGTATGTTTTTTGGCAGGTGGATGAAGAACAGTAGGAGATACGGGCGAGAGAAAGGTGTAGATGATGCTAATTGTGTACCTTGCGAATGAAAAGGATCCCCTTTATATACTACCTCTCACAACCTCTGTGATTGTGGCCCTGTCGGAGTTTGTTAGGTGATGGAGAGAGTATAGTCGAGTTGATTTGCAATGATAGTCCGAGGAATCTTTTTCCTGCCCACAAATGTACCTTTTTTGTCGCTTATAACTTATGCCTTTGGTGAGGTTGTTGGAGTATGCTGTCATACTGTTATAATGGATCAATTAGTGAGGAAATCCCTAAGGAATATTCCCCAACAACTTTGACAAGCTATTAGAATGTTGTCTGCTGTTTGTTTGCTAAATATATTTCGATCGATCTTTCATTTGGCTGGGCATTTACAGTAAGCTCTATGAAATGAAACATCTGTATTGGTATTAATCTACTATATCGTGTGCTAAATACTACAAAGATCTGTTCAAAGACTAGAATGGTGCCCCTAGTATTCCAAAGATCTATTCAAGGTGTTATATGATAAATTATGTATATTAAAGTTTTTATTTTTAGAGACAATATGACCTCAGGTAATTTTAAACCCGGCCGACCTATGCTCAACTAGCTATATATGTAGAGTCTTATGAGGATAAGTATCTTTAAATATGCCCGGTCTTTGTCCAGTCGAGCATAAATAGAGAGCCTTATATTTGACTGACTTTTATCTGATCGATCATATATTAACAACTTTGTGAGGCTAAGTGTCTTTAAGCCCACCCGGACTTTACCCAGCTGGACGTACACAGAGAACCTTATGTTTGACCGACCTTTATTTGATCGCTCATATATTAATAACTTTGTGAGGCCAAGTGTCTTTGTGAGGCCAAATGACCTTTATTTGATCTTTGCTCGACTGGACGTACACAGAGAGCCTTATTTTTTACCGACCTTTATTTGATCGCTCATATATTAACAGCTTTATAAGGCTAAGTGTCTTTAAGTCTGCCCGGTCTATGCTCGGCTGGGCGTACACAGAGAGCCTTATGTTTGACCGACCTTCATCTGAACGATCATATGTTAACAACTTTGTGAGGCTAAGTGTCTTTAAGCCCCCGACCTTTACCTGGCTAAGTGTACACAGAAAGATTATGTTTGACCGGTCTTTATTTGACCAATCATATGTTAATAGTTTTATAAGGCTAAGTGCCTTTAAGTCCGTCCGACCTTTGTCCGGTCAGATGTACACAGAGAGCCTTATGTTTGATTGACCTTTATTCTGTCGATTGAGTATAAAGAGGTTTTAGAAAGCTTGAGTGTTTAGAGCCCAATCATCCTTTCATTAGGCCAGGCTACCCTGAGCTCGACCGACTATTTGACCAACTAAGTACATTACTTCTTGAATTCTAGAGTAAAATACTAGAATCCTTTTGTTTTGCTGGCTTCATGGCCGGTCGGCTCTATCTAAGTATCCTACTTTGGAGTCACTCGAACAAGACTTAAGAACTTTGATGCTGGGTGATCAACAGAATTAAATAAGGAATGCACCTCTATTCTAACTTTGACCACCACTGACTATCACGTCATCTTCTAGCTTCGCTCACTATAACTCGTATTAATAATAATAATAATAATAATAATAATAATAATAATAATAGACTTTGAATTATATATTATTCATGATAATCATTTCAGTCATTATTAGTTTATTTTTTGAGATTATTACCTACAATTATTGGGAGTTTGTAATCCATGCAATTAACATCTAAAGTCAAACATTTGACTTGAATAATTGTTAACTTGTCATCACTTGCATTTATGATCTCATTATTGTGATGGATTATTTGATATTAATGTTCACATGTCATGCACGTGCTCTGCATGCAAAGTAGAAATTAAGCAAAACAATAGAAATTCTAACAATTTCAAAATTCAAAATTAACAAAAAAAATATTTTAAAAATAAAGAATAAATCATGATGGCACTAATTAAAGCTTCATTAAATGAAGCATGATGGAATAATGATCATGTGGATCAACAAAAGAAGGCACAAAGCTTCTCGTTTGGTGTGAAGAAGTTGTTTATTTGTGTAAATGCATGCATTAATTAACACCACTCTTCCACCATTTGCATTAATTTTTTTTTTTTTTGGGAGTGGATTTGAGATTGAGATTGAGATCTCTTTTCGTTCAATTCCATAAATTTCAATCAATAGGATAATAAAATGTTCTTTTGGTTTGGTAAACTTGTATTAGGATATTAATGGGTATCAAATACATCAAGGTCAATTCGTCTTCTATGGACCTGGCAGGGTGAAGTGTGTTAACTCACCATTGATTAAAAACTTTCGCATATTGAAAATGAGATATTAGTAGAGAGGGATCAACAACAACAACATATAATTAATAGATAGGGATCAACGACAACAACATCTAACAGACTTGCAATCTGATTTATCCAAAGAAGTAAAAAAGTTGATTGAGCTTATGAGTAATTTAGGAGAACAACGACTAGACAATTATAAATAAGCATAGTGAAAGTTGTTAGAAAAATATGAATGAAAACATGACTAGTGGTATTCGTTTCACATCGGTTGAGTAACATTACAATTGATCGATAATACATAAGGAGGTATGAATTTAGGATCATAATTACACCAACCAAGGGGTTCTTGTATAAACACTACTACACGAAGTGGACTGCAGTTAGGACACAATGTGCTGTTAGTTAGAGCCCTAGAGCCAATCATTTGATGATTGTATGGACTCATTGTATCATATTCTTGTATATTAATAAAG
>JBBMJZ010019904.1:0-10785 GCA_037833815.1 Zingiber zerumbet | reverse complement strand
AGCTCTTCAAGCAGAGATTGAAGACATATGTTGTTCGATGGGAGAACCACCAGTCCATGGAATAGAGGTTTGTCAGTCGATTTCCTCATTTGCTTTTAGAGCTTCTGATGTGCCGATTTTAGACTGCTTACTTTCGGCTTGCTTCGTAATCCAACAAGAGTGCTGGAAGCTTGAAGGAGCAGCTGAATGCCATAACTCTGAAACTAGAGGAGATGCAAATAGAGAAAAATGCTAGGTTGTTGAAATTCTTGGAGGTCATGGATCAGATCAGAAAGATCTTAGCCGAGTTCAGCCCCATCGAGTGTGACGACTCCAAGTTTTCTGTGGATGAATCTGACCTATCAACTCGGGCACTTCGAGAATTGGAGAAACAGCTGCAGTCACTTCAGGAGGAGAAGGTTAGAGATCAATGACCATGATAGATTTTTCTTTTCTTTTCTTTTCAAAAGAGATGCTAAGGATCGCCTTTTGTTTTTTGCTTTAGAGCGAGAGGTTGAGACGAGTGATGGAGCACTCAAATACTTTGAAGGCATTTTGCACCGTCCTCGGTCTCAGTTTTGAAGAAACAACCAGAGATTTGCATCACAATTTACACCATGATGAAGGATACATGAGCATAAGTGATGACTCAGTCGAAAGCCTTGTGTCTGCTATCGAGCATCTGCGAAAGGTTAAGCTTGAAAGAATGCAGAAGGTACGTATCTCACTTTGCATTACCTTTCGGTGCTGGTATTTTGCTACAGAACGCAACATGTTCTATGGCGTATAGCTTCAAGATCTTGCCAGTGCCATGTTGGAGTTGTGGAATCTGATGGATATCCCGAGCGAAGAACAGCAGCAGTTCCAGAGTGTGGCATGTAATATAGCTGCATCGGAGCAAGAATTTACAGAACTGAATTCTCTGTCGCTGGAGTTCATCGATCATGTACTTGCGGTTTAACATTCGATTTCTTCTCCATTCGAAAAGCTTTGTTTCCAGCAACATATGAAAATTTCTGTTGCAGGTGAAAGCAGAAGTTTCAAGACTGGAACAACTAAAAGCTAGCAGGATCGAGGAGCTAATTCTGAAAAAGAAAACCGAACTACACGAAATCCATCTGAAAACACATCTGATTGCTGAATCACAAGAACCAGACCTCGATATCGATGATGTTCAAGCAGGTAAGAGTATCATAAGTATACAAATTAGGCCTTTTACTAACAGCTTATGTTTAAGAAGATGATAACAAGCACATTTTAAGAAACAACTTACGAAACAAGGAGAAGTGTTATCTTTTTGCTGCAGGAGCTATTGATGCATCTTCGGTGTTAGAACAGCTAGAAGTCCAAATCTCAGCTGCTAAAGAGGAAGCTTTCAGCAGGAAAGATGTTCTTGAAAGAGTAGAGAAATGGTTGGCTGTATGCGAAGAGGAGAACTGGTTGGAAGAGTACAATAGGGTTAGAAACTCCTGCAAATTACAGAAACAAAAAACTTGCCAATCTCTTCTGTCAAATGTTCAAAAACATTGTGTATAATATATGTAGGATGGGAGCCGCTACGGTGCAGGAAAAGGTGCTCACCTGATGCTTAGGCGTGCTGAAAAGGCACGAACTTTAGTAACCAAAATCCCAGGTTAGCATTCTGTACCAATGCAAGCTCTCAATGCAAGTAAATGAATCCAATGCATTCCCCTGTTATTTTTACATATCGAGCAGCAATGGTCGATGGTCTGACAAACAAAGTAACTGCATGGGAGAAGGAAAGGGGCAATGACTTCATTTATGACGGTGTAAGCATTTAGAATGCTAATGCTTCTTGGACATTCTATAAGATAACAATATGAACAATTGAAGTTTTCTTTTGTAGCTCTCTTTGCTGTCAATGCTGGAAGACTACACCATTATGAGCCAAGAGAAAGAGCAAGAACGCAAAAGGAAAAGAGTAATGGCCTTAAGACTTAACTGAATTAGAGGCACTATACTGTTTTAAAAGGACTTGACATGAGATGTCGGTGATTCAGGATCAGAAGAAGCTTCAGGAACAACTGATAGCTGAGCAAGAAGCGATCTTTGGGACTAAAAGCTTGTCAAAGTCTCTGAGCACCAAGAAGACGCCAAAGGCATTGACTATAAGTCCCTCCCAGAAAACTCTTGGAGCAGCAACAAAAACTGACTTGCTTTCACCAAAGTCTGCACATACAGCTAAGAAGGTACAAGTATACAAATTGAGCACAGATAGAATGCCTAGTTTTGCATTTTTTTTTATTCATCGTGAAATCGAAATTGTATGTTTACCTAGGTGCAAGAGGCATAAACAAGGCCGATCCTCTAGAAAATGAGAGAACGTCCATTGCCACAGAAGTAAAATCTTAGCTCCCCCGAAAAGTGATAAGTGACAAGTGACATTCTATCAACACCTTTAAACAAATTGATGGATTCACAATGAAGCCACAGCTACGGCAAAAATGACCACAACAACAACTCCGACTATCTTCACATATGAAGCAATGGATGCTATGGTAGAAGATCAGATAGAAGAAAGAAGGCTCGCTAAATGTGTATCATACAACAGCGAAAGTGCAAGCTAATAGTCTCTTAATTTGGTTACTCAATTCTAATTTTTGTCAACTGATTGAAAGTAAGAAGACAACATAAAACACAAGAATAAGTCTTTTGCACTATAGGCAAACTCCAAGTCTATGACATAAGGAGTTTAGCACTACCCAAAATTGTTGTAAAATATACGACATTAAAGCAAATATCTTTGTCATATCAAGTACTTTCTATAGATTTAAATCTAGCAATTAGCACTCATTTTTGCAGTTGTTACCAGTCTGTGTAACTTAAAGGTGATTTCATGCAAGGTCACCGACAAAATACTGAACATGCCATTGAAAGTGTGATATCAGTTCTCAAACCCCTATACATTCAAAGATTTTGTATGGCTGTAGTTTTCACTCGATAAATAAAAACTAAAGGATCCATAACTTGTTAGGTTCATCCTATTGTTGAATTCTAGTGAATACTGCAACTGCAAAATCAAACAAACAACAAATAAATATAAAGAAGACACACATTTGGGTAATCGTTAATTTGTACTCGCAAAATATTGACAATAAGTTGCATTGTGAAGAGAAAAGAGCCCTAGAATTTTCAGCTAAAAAACATAACAATGCCAGACTTCTTCAGGTTCTCTAGATCATAGTGAATCAAACAATCCACAAACAATAGATACGATAAAATTTTAAGCTTTAAACTGCCATTCTCTGCGACACATTGGGCAATGAGGTTGAGGCGTCTGTGAGTTGACCCATTTGAGTATGCAATGGAGATGGAAAGCATGGTTACAAGAACCCCAAATCAGTGGGCAGTCATCGCCGGGGAACTTGCAGTCCGGGCAGCAGCCGTCAAAGGCCATCCTACAGATCCCACACGTTTCATCCTGAGCATTCCATGTCCATGAAGCTACAGCATGCCATTTCAGTATTTTCACCTTCATGATCCTTACTGAGAAGCAAAATCAACCCAGTTACTTATCAGCTAACAACAATGGTATTAAAGGCGAAAAATCTTAACTTTCCCCCAGAAACTCAAAAAACACTTACAAATCTTAAAGGAATTGTAACAAAAAAGTAAAGGAGACTTTATGCCAACATGTTATCTAAAGCCAGAAAAAAAAATGCACACAATCAAGGATGAATGGACCAGATCAGCACTTCAACAACGGATCTTGTCCACTCGGAGAAGAATGCCCAAGATCATGGTTCAAAGAGGAAACAGAGCCCTAGGACTCACCAGCGGAAGGTAGGCTACTACAAGCTCGAAACTTGCCGAGAAAGGAAAAGAAAGAGTTAGGGTTTTGCAGACACTCCGAGAGAGAGATGGAGTAAAATGGGCCGCCACTAATGGGCCGGACTTTTAAATTTATTTTTACTTGTATATGCCAGATAAACATCTAGGTTTTCCTAGTACAACCGGTCCCCATAAAAATGATAAATCTAGAAATACTCCCAGGCTCATCTAGATAATCATCTAGATAATCAATATTTTTAAGCTCACTTCTCACTTGAAAAAAAATTCTCATGTAATATGTTACAATTGAGATTCTAACCATAGATCTCTTGGCTATCTATGAAGATCCGATTTTAGTCATAGATTGACACTAGTTGATACTATACCATATTGTAATGATTTGGTGACCATTCATCTAACTATGACATTTCATCTAGTCTCTTAATAGATGACCCTCCACCTAGTCATGACCTTTCATCTAGTCATGACCTTTCACCTAGCCTCTTAATGGATGACCCTCCATCTAGCCATCTCTTCATATATCTTGGCCACCCGTTTCATGATTATAAATAGTCAGTGCATTATCTTCCAAAGGCACACTCAAATCCTTTTATCAAACACTTTATGAAATTCATCCAAACCTCAACTGCATTTTGTGTAAGTCTCTACCCAAGTTTTGATCAACACGTATAAGTTCAAGTCTCGTAAAGTTACTGTCCAAAACTGAAGAAGCTTCTGACCAAGTGGACTTTGCGTTTTCGATTATAGCTTTGTACGATCTATATTTTCTTTTCATTATTGATCATTTTATATTGTATATTTTATTTTTCTGAATTCCAAGATACACTTTTTGAATTCCAAGATGTAATGTTACGACTTAAGTTAGATATGGTAAAAGGAAATTTTCGAAAAAATGCCAAGATATGACAAGTTATAACTCTGATGTAATGGGTAATAATAATCGATATATGACCTCACCCCTTAGAGGAATTATATATAAGGGATTGATTAGTAATACCATGAAAAATAAGATGATTAACAGTGCTATAAGTATATGTTTTTAATTAAGTTATAATTCTGTCGTGTTTTATGAATTATATTTTTGTCATGAATTCTGAATGTCTTGTTATGTTTTGTATTCTATCGTTCTATGTTCGATCGATCCCCACTTACTGAGTGTTTTATGGAGCACTCACCTCTTACTCCCATCCCGAGATAAAGATGAAGAATAAGTAGAGAAAAAGGAGCAAGAGATGTTTGGAGCCCTTGTTCAAGCAATTCTTCCTTTTAGTTTATGTTATCTTTACTTGTACGATTCCGCTTATCGCTATTGAATTTTTACTTTGTGAAGACAATATTTCCGTTATATCATTACCGATTTAATATTCACTATGAAACTTATTGCTTTCGAGTATTTATATTCACAAGCAACACCGGTATCAATACGCTTAGATCTTGGAGCATGATATTATCCGTTGTCAGTCCGACTAATTTTGAAAGTAGATAATATTCCTTCAAATCGACTAATCTTAAGATTACTAATCCGGCCCCATGACAATTGTGCCGACCCTCCGAATAAAAACCCATCCACATGGATTAATAACTACCTTACCCCCTCACGGGTACGAATATTTTTATCTGTTTAGAATGCATAATATTGCACTTAAAAGGCACTTGAGCAAAGTCCACAATCAGGTACACAACAAAGAAACACAGCACGATTCAAGGAGATTTATACATGAACATTGGCTAGCAGCCAGAACCAAGGTTGGTTTGCTTGGTTAGAGAGACCCTACACACACTGACACACACAAGAAAGAAGAAGATGCACCACATTTGTACATGGGTTGTGGTATATATGCTCAAAGCAAACTTGGAAGAGTTCTTCGCCGTCATCACCTACCATTATTTAGATTCTACAGCGGCTTGGTCTAGTACCCTCCTTGTATGTAGGCATTGAGGCGGCTCAGCTCCTCGCGATGCTCACTAACAACAGCGCGAACGACATCACCAATAGACACCATGCCGATCATGCTTTTCTTGTTGACCACAGGGATGTGCCTAATGCGATTCTCTATAAATGCAAAAGATATCAATGTGATGATTTAGACAATCTATCGACAAAATCTTGCTAAAGAGACCTGTCATCAGTTGCATTGCCTGCAGAACCTTGGTATCTGGAGTCACTGTGATCAGTTTATTCTGGATATAGGAAAAGAATCGGCATCAGATTGGAAGCAAAATAACAAAATCTTGAAATAATACTTCTACTCAATTCAAAATTTTCAGACATTGTCTGTACAACTTGAGATTGAAATTTACCTCTTCAGTCATGATGTCACCAACTTTAGTTGACTTGGAAGATCTTCCCTATACAATCATTTTCCGGAGATAATCTGAAGAAGAAGGAATAGTTAAGAACACAAGTAATTTGCACGGCAAGTATAATTGCATAAAAGAACCATTATCAAAACTGGTTCTTAGTTTTCAAAAAAGATATTGAACAAAGGTGAAGACCAAATTTATCTGCTAATCAACTGCTCTTGTAGGATGTTAAAATTGTCTTAAACTTATTTCCCTAATGTCTTGAAGAGGTGAAGAACAAATCTGCTGCTTAGAAAGAACTGGCACACACATTGGACCATCACACAATTGATTTGCATCAAGTAAATGATTGTGTTTGAGACAATGTGATTATCAAAATGTCATGAAAATAACTTTCAGGATAATTAGATAATTCTTAACTTAATTGAAATTTAAAACTTCACATTGGCGTACACTCAGTTGTAAAAAGGTTGCCATAAAAATTGAAGCTGCCGAAGAACATCTGAAAATCATCTACCCAGTTGAATCTACTGGAGCAGCCATAGAATTGAGAAATTTACCAACTAATTGGAAAATATCTTATGATTTCACATAAATGTTTAGCTTTATCCATGCACCCATGAGCACATTTAATACCATTTCACAGCCAACAAAAACAAACATGGACAACCAATTACCTCTCTCAGTAACAATTCCAGCAATTGCCTTCTCTTCTCCGGGTCTCACCACCACTAAAGCTCCAACATTGTGTTGTGTCATCTAGAAATAGTAGAGCATAAGCCATCAGTTAAAACTATTTAAAGCTGGATGGTAATCCCAAACAAGATTGACACAATGGCCATTTACAGATTTGACAGCATCATAAACAGTGTCATCAGTTGTGCACCACAGCCAGGAACCATCAGCATTCTTCCCCTTAGCTATAAGAACATCCCGGATAGTCGTGCTTTCAAAACCATGCTCTTCCAACTGTGTAGGCGAAACTGACTCAAAACGTGAAAACACAGTAGGTAACATCGCTGGGTTCACACGCATGTGTTGGAGAACACCTCGCTTAAGGGCATTCCCGTGCAAACGGAGTGCTTGAATTGCTCCCTGCATGTTTCCTGTCATCAACAATGGAGTCATTACACTACTTGTCTGATAAACCCAATACATATAATCACTAAGCATCAACAAACAGATTTGCCTTACATAAATGGTTCTCTATTGTTAATAGACTGACATAATATAAAATCCACAGCATCACAGATAACCCTCAACAAATTGTGCATGGAATCCATTTGTCCTAACCACTTATCCAAAAAAAACTCTGAAGTGTTAGAACAAAGAATCAATTTGTATTTATATTATTAACACTCCTCTTTGTCGTCTCTTCATTGCGGGTGCGGTAATTGACTTGATTAAGACCGACCTCTCGACACATGAACTGATTGGTGAAATTTGAACTCTGTACTCCTGCGCTCTGATACCATATTAACTCATTTCTGAAAAAAAAAAAAAGAAGATAAAACTAATGCTCTGATGCCTATCAGCTAATCACTTCAATCCTGCGATATAAATTTCTTTCAGTTATCTGATGCAAAATCTTACAGAAAGAAAAAGAGTTGACTTTTGAAACACGATATTAACCTTATGAACTGTAGGACTGATCAGTTCAGATTTTTAGTGTTGATAAGAAAAAGATGGTAACATAAACACAACACAAAGCATAAAACTAACGCCTTTCCCCCAACTTCAAGCATTCCCTCAACCCGATCCACCGCACTTACTATACATTCAAAGTGAAATCAAAACCAGGAAAAGAAAAGCGCGGGTAGGCTCCATGCCAAGAAGGCCATGCTTCCGGATCTCCTCTTGAGCAACAAGCGATACAGATAGAGATAGATCGGGAGAGGGGCCTCGAGAAGGAGATGCATCACAATCAACTCGACAACAGCACAATAGAGACAAGGGGAGCTTGGAAGAGGGCCTCACCTTCGCCGCCTGGAGTGAGAGGAAGCAGTGGAAAAAGATCGGGAGAATGAAGCACGCGTTGTCCGCCCGTCTTATCACCATTGCTGAATTTGATGCGCTCATAAGCCGAAATTAATTATTTTTTTTTTAAAAAAAAAGCAGAAAATTACATGTCGCACCCTGAAATTTACTTTGTCCAAAATTCACGCCTCTTATTTTCCTTTTAAAAAATTATCAAAAACATATACATTATTATATTTAAAAATTTATTTGAATTAAAATTATTATTATATTATTATGGCAGATTGGTTCATTTATTTTTCTAAAAATACCCTTAGTGATATCAAGATTGTTTAAAATGCCCTCAATAATCGGTTCGCATCCTTATCCTCTACGAAACAGGACTCCCCTAATGCGCTGTCTAATCATAAACAGCGTTCAGCTTTTTGTCTTCTCTATCTTTATTTTTTGTTTTTTTTTTTGTAATATCATTTTCTTCTCTGAAAAATAATCATAAAAAAGTATTTTAAGAATTGTCTACTTGTTCAAATTGACTCTTAAAATTATAGGTAATTGAAAAAAAAATCTACTATTTCTCACTCGAATAATTATGATATAAATACATCATTATATCAATCTAAATAGGCTTGCGAAAGCAAGATTAGACTTGGAAGTTGGAACGAATCAATAAAATTATAATCAAATAAAATAATTAACAATGACTTTGTGTGATGATGATAAATTAAATAAAAAAGTAGGTGATTCAAGAATCAACTATAGCCACTTGCCATTAAATAACAACCGCGAGAAGGGAAATATTAATAATTAATATTAATTTTAGAATATTAAAATAATATGTATTGTATATAGAGAGTTTTTGTTAACCTACACATACATCAATCTGTTAGACTATGTTTGATACATAAGATAGAATTAATAGTGTTAGGAATTAATAATGTGATACGAGCACTACCAATATATGGGAGGTGTCTTGGAATTTTTTTTTTATATCTTGAGGCACCTAATTAAATTCAGACACCTTAATTTTTTATTTCTTTATTTATAATTTATATTTTAAAATATATTATATGTATTTAGGGTTTAAGCTATTAAGATTTAGAAGTTGGGTTATAATAAGTTTGACTTAATAAAAATTTTTCTTGAATGTTCAGATTTTTCTCTTGATTTATAGTGTTCAAGATTAATAATTTTAGATGATCACGGAGTATCTTCTATGGATTTAAGGTTTAAGATTTTAGAATTTAGTGGTTTGTTATAACTTATAATGAGTTTAAATTAATAAGTTTATTTTTCTATGATTCAGGTTTTTTTTTTTATTACAGTATTTAAAATTAAAAATTTTAGATATTCATGCGGTACAGTGATCCAAAATGTTGATTAAAAAAAATGGAATTGAGGCGCTTTAACACTGTTAAAAAAAAATTCGATGGGAAATGCATTTAAGGCGCCTATATATATATAATCACCAATTAAGACATAGTAAAGGTTCACATCAATCTCCATCGTTAGGTATAGTTGGTTTGGTAAGATTAGTTGTTGGGATCGAAAGCCAAAGTATGCAAAAATCCCTTTTTTAAAATAAAATATCTATTTTGTTTTGCATTATGAATATTTTTTTTTTATACCACATCGAAAAATGAAGTGGTTTGCACTCTAAATTCCATGTTCAAAGAGAATTAATTAGACATTTCAAAAAAAACGAAAATAATAATATTCTTTTGGATAGTAGATGACTTTTTTTCCAATTTGAGAAAAAAAAAATACAAAACATATATATATATATATATATATATATTGATCCGGTGATTAAAGGGGGTCTGATCGTACAATGGTCAACGACACTGTGGAGGTCAAGGTCAAGGGTCAACGACAGGGGTTCAGTCGACCGGCACCTATAACTGGACGATCGGCACAGGTAGCGCCCGAGCCGACGCTATGACAGTTCGGCAAGGGTCGAGCTTCCGATGCTCACAAATTCCTATGTGCGGGAAAGAAGACGACCGAGCGGAGATTCCGCTCGGCCCAACTACTATATTGCCAGAGCAGCTGGTCGGCCGAGCGGCTCTCACACTCGGCCCACAACAGACAAAAGGAGTAGCTGGCGATATCTTCCTCGAGACAAGTGCCGCTGACAGACAGCATGGTCGGTAGCTGGATCAGACAGAGAATCGTACGGTGAAAGCTTCCACTATTATGTCAGAGATATGTCCAGTCGATCAGGGTATGACGTCAGACACGCTTTTCTGACACGTCCATTCTGAGATATGCTTTGAGGAGCGTGCACGCCTCGAAAAGCATGCACGCGCCTCCCAGGGGTCTATATAAGGACCCCAGACTTCGACGAAGGTATGCGATATTGTTCACTGTAGCTACAGTCTCGTTACTCTGCTTCATCTCGCCGGTGTTTGACTTGAGCGTTGAAGGGCCGTCGTCGGGAACCCCTTCCCGGCTTGGCTTGGTTGCAGGTTCTCATCGGAGGTCCACGTCACCTCAGAGCTTACGCAGAGCCAACAGGGAGCGCTCCAGCGTCTGTCGACTCGACTCTCGGACAAGATCAATTTGGCGCCATCTGTGGGAACACACCTGAATCCGAGCGGAGGAGATGGAGGAAGTTGGACGTCCTCACACCGTGATGCTCTCTCAGGAAGAACTCAACGCGCTCATCTAGGCACGAGTAGCGAAGATAGTGGAGCAACAACAGAGGGCTCAAGT
>JBBMJZ010019869.1:0-10788 GCA_037833815.1 Zingiber zerumbet | reverse complement strand
TTCAACATGAAATCAGCTCTAAAACATCCCTAGACCCTATCCAAGCTGTTAGTGTAGGGAGCACCAGACAATCAAACCTGAGTTTTGATTATGAAAGGAAGAGATTATTGGTGCAGGGAGCATCAGACGATTGAATCTGAGTTTTGATTATGGCAAAAGGTTCAAAAGTTAAGATGTCTTGTGATCTAACAAACGTGACTGAGCTTACAGAAAAGTCCTAAGCGTTCTTAGGCAAAAGTCCTAGTGGACTCTAGGCAGGTGAAAACCCTAGGAGGAGGTAACCCTAGGTCCTAGGGGGTGGTAACCCTAGGTTGTGGAAAGTCCTAGCTGTTGCTAGGCAACAAAGTTATGGTCCGAGAAACTGAGCAAAGTCTTGGTGGGTCGAGGACGTTGGACGAAATCCTAGAGTCAAGGACTCTAAGTGAAAATCCTAGGGTCGCGGACACTAGGTGGAAGACTGGATGGGTCGGAATCAGATGTTTAGCATGAAGTCCTGATGTCTCGGACGCTAAGCAAAAGTCCAGTCGGTATGGAAGACTGGTCTGACAAAAGATAATTTCTCCTAAGAGGAGTAGGTGAGGGCGTGTTCCCCGTTGAGGGAACAGTAGGCGTCGGTTCGACCTAGGGTTTTTGGAAAATCCATAAGTTAAAACTGGACAGTCCAGAGACTGTCAAATAATTTATTATTCATATTTTATTGCGTTAACTTTGTCCTGCAGGATATACTTTGTATTTAGACTAATATGTCTTGCATAAAGTGAGATACACAAAGAAAAGCTTGGATGAATAGTGTCTGAGGCGCCTCCAAAGCTGTTGGAGGCGCCTCAGTTGCTTTGGCTGAAGCTTCGCGCGTAGAGGACCCAAGGCGCCTTGGAGCAAGGATGGAAGACACCTTCCATGCGCTTGAAGGCGCCTTCAAAGAGATAACTTTCGCAAATTACGGAAGCTATCGTCTCTGACGCTGCGAGGATAAGCTGCACAGCTGGAGGCGCCTTCAAGGAGGTTAAAGGCGCCTTCAACAGCTCATAAAAGGCTGGTTCAAGCATAGGGTTGAAGACAACTCATTTTCGCAATCTTTCACTTGTGCATTGCTTCAAGGACGATCCTATGACTCTGCGACACGACTCCGACGACCGAAAGCGCGATTTTCCGGATCCTTAGCTATCGGTATACTTAATGCAAAGTTATAATTCAATATAAGTTGTAATATTTGAACTGATCGTGGATTGTCCAACGAAAACGATTGATGATTATGGACCTTGGAGTAAGAGTTATCAAAGACTCCAAATAAAGTAAAACCAACACATGTTAACGATTCTTTTACTTCTGCTATTTTGCTTACTATTTCTGTTGCGTTTATTCTGTGTTTTCCGAAAGTGCGAAAAAATCACGAGTATTATTCACCCTCCCCCTAGCACGTCTCGATCCCACACAAGTTTGGATTCAACCCAACACAAATCAATTAAAGATTATTGCACTGGACTATTGGCACCAAATCAAACCATTAGTTAGCCAAGAAAAAAAATGATAAGAAAGAAAACGGATAGGCCGCTAAATTAGAGACGAAATTATATTTCGGTCGCTAATTAGCGACCGAGAATTTAATCTGTCGCTAAATTAATGATCAATATTTAATTCCGTCCCTAATTAGTGATCAAATTAAATTTCTATTGCTAATTTAATGGAATAAATATTCCATCCGTCAATTAAGGATCAATTTGAAGAGGAGTCTTGGTGCAACAGTAAAGTTGTTACTTTGTGACCAAAAAATCACGGGTTCGAATTTTAGAAATAGTCTCTTATAAAAATCTGTGTAAGACTACAATAGATCAGTATATTTAAGATTATTCAATTCAATTTGTAAATCTAAAGATTTTCTGTGCACATGTTCTTATAAAAAAGAGCACGTGTATTAGAAAATACAGTTTGCTGCTTACATGTTCTTAGAAAATACAGTTTTCTGGTGACACGTTCTTACTAGAAGATAGAGTTTGCTGAGCACGTGTATTAGAAAATACAGCTTGACAATGTTCTTATAAAAAAACACATGTATTAGAAAATATTAAATATAATAATTAATTTTGACATCTATAGTTAAATCAAGAGTAATTTTATCTATCACAAACAACAAATCAACTTTTTTTATACAATCAAATTAGTCCCCACAAATGTGTCTAACTAGAGGAGGGTAGATTTATTATAATGAGATAGAAATTAAATCCTAATAGGTGTATGTCCTTGGGAAAAATTTTCTTCCAACCTCTAGCTACTTGATGGCCGATTATAAGCAAAAAGATTTATCTCCCTTCATATATCCAAGGGACTGGCTTTGAAAAGTAGCTGAAGTAAATATAATCCTCTTTTATTACCATTATAGATATCCAATTATTTATTTAATATCAGCAACAATAATTAAAGCCTTTTTAATACTAAATGTAAAAAATAAAAAATAACTAAATATTTTCTTTTAAATTTAAATAAGCATTAACTACTCAATATTTTCTTTTATTTGATGAATGATGTAACTTCCTAGATCTAGAGATATTGTGCATCTGAAATATTTAGGGAATAAATAAATTATACTTAATTTAGAAAAATCATAATGTAAACAATTTAATATGCTCACACATGCTTTAAAAAAAATGCATCTTACAGTCGGTCATTTTCATTATGTTAATTTTTTTTCTTTGCTTGAGTCTAACGGTAGTTTATGAATATAATATTTTCATGTGCATACTATTTTAACTTTTTATGTTTCATTAATTAAAGTTAGGATTCTAAAGGACCTCATTCCTGTAGAAGGAACAACCTATTTATTTATGAGAAAATGGATCAACCAAATCTTAGTGTCAAGATTCAGAAGCATTCAATAAATATTTTAAATTATGACCTTCTCAAGTACCCTAAAATTAAAAGAAAATGTATACATAGGAAAGAAGAAGTAGGAACACTGGAAATATGATCTTATAAATATCGAGAGAAAGGTAGCTGAAGACCACAACTCATAACAACAATGGAGAAGCAATCACTAACTTTTGATGGTGATGAAGAAGCAAAAATTCGTAAGTCATCAAAATATCATCCAAGCATTTGGGGTGATTATTTTATCTAAAATTCCTCGCTCACTCATGCAAAGGTATGATCTATAAACTTCTCACATTTATTCAATATTCCTCATGAAGTTCTTAAAACTTGAAATCTAGTTAGTAAAGACATATTAATTAGCTGATTACAAATAGATGGTGATTAAGTAGATATTGCTGGATGTATATCTAATAATTTTTATTATGTAGGAGTCCACTCAAAGGATGATAAAGAGAGTGGAAGAATTAAAGGTGCAAGTAAAGAGCATGTTCAAGGACACTAGTGACTTATTGCAACTTATGAATTTGATTAATTCAATTCAAATGCTTGGATTGGACTACCATTTCGAGAATGAAATAGATGAAGCACTAAGATTGATTTATGAAGTTGATGATAAAAGCTATGGGCTTTATGAAACTTCTCTAAGATTTCAATTGCTTAGGCAACATGGATATCATGTATCTGCAGGTAACACTAAAAATAGATTAAAATTATTATGTTATATATACATATGTTGTTATTTGTAAAATTGGAAAAATATAAAATAAAATTGGGCAGGCCATGATAAACAATATCTTAGAAAGTTAATAGGCTTTTATTATTGTAATGTATATTGGTACAAAATTCTAATATGCTAGCTAGAAAATTTTACATATTTAATAGTCTAACAAAAGAATGATGAACAAAGAGGTGCCAATGTTTTCATATTGGTAAAAGGTAAATTGTTGCCAATGCCTGGGTTTAAGATTTTCTTAATTAAGATCAAAACCTGCTTTTGTACATATTATAACAAAGAGAAAGAGGCCCCTGGTTATGGTGCAGCAGTAAGGGCACTCAGTTGTCTTCCAGGTACCCACAATTTGATTCCCAGCTACGGCGTACTTGCAGAGATTTTTCTTCCAAATGAGACTTGCAACTAAGGGATGCTGGGCTTCTGGGTTGTTCGCCGCAAGGGCTTCCCAATTTACCCTAGTGATCGGTGGAAAATTTTCGTGGGGCCATGCCGGTCATCCCAGGCTCGACATTACCCAACCTGGATAATTTTTTTTTAATAACAAAGAGAAAGAGGATAAAATTAGTTAACTAGTTTTCTATAGCAACTAAAAGTTTTGATGAACACATATTATTGTTTTCTTACCCACTCTTTGCAGATATTTTTAACAAGTTCAAAGATGACAATGGAAGCTTTATATCTTTCTTGAATGGAGATGCCAAGGGATTATTAAGCTTATATAATGTGTCTTATCTTGGAACACATGGAGAGACTATACTTGATGAAGCCAAGTCTTTTACAAAGCCACAGCTTGTATCATTAATGAGTGAACTTGAACAATCTTTAGCCGCGCAGGTCTCTCTTTTCCTTGAGTTACCACTATGTCGAAGAAATAAAATTCTCTTGGCGCGAAAATATATACTTATTTATCAAGAAGATGCAATGCGAAACAATGTCATATTAGAACTTGCAAAGTTGAATTTCAATTTACTACAATCTCTTTATCAAGAGGAATTGAAGAAAATTTCAATGTAAGTATTTAAATACTTCTTAGAAATATTTTTCCAACGTTTGTGAATACACGCCAACATTATAATCATCACATTTGCTCAAATATCTATTTGTAAATATAGTTAGACATTTGGAAGGAATTAAAAATGACATTTTGTAGCTAATAGAAATTTTTAGTACTTATTATTTACATGAATTTTAATTTTCATATATTATGTTAATTGGTTATAGTCGACCTCACCTAGTGGGATAATGTTTGGTTGTTGTTGTATGTTGATTGGTTACTTCTATTTTCCTAATTATAAGTTATTTGCATTTTATTTGTATTTGTGATTCAAACTAATTGTTTTACTTCTTTGTGTATACTGTTTTTTTCTATTATGACATATTTCAAGATGGTGGAATGATTTAGCATTTGCTAAGTCTCTAAGTTTTACTCGTGACCGAGTTGTGGAAGGTTATTATTGGGTTCTTACTATATATTTTGAGCCTCAGCATTCTCGTGCACGAGTGATTTGCTCCAAAGTATTTGCTTTTCTATCAATTATGGATGATATTTATGATAACTATGGCATATTGGAAGAGTGTACACTATTAACTGAAGCAATCAAAAGGTTAGTTTCTCATATATCAAAATTCTAATAGTCTCTTGTTTCCTTTTATAAACCTGAAGGACTAAAATGTTGTAAAACGAATCTTACTGAAAATGTAAGAACTAGTGTAAAATGATAAGTTTCATATTGATTCTTTTGTGAATACCATGATCACATGTTTGCTTGTATTTTATTTTCTTACATTAAGGTGGAATCCTCAAGCTATTGACGGTTTACCAGAATACTTGAAAGATTATTATCTCAAGCTATTAAAGACTTTCGAAGAATTTGAAGATGAGTTGGAACTTAATGAGAAGTATCGTATGCTATATCTTCAAGATGAAGTATGTTGATAGGAAGCGATAATGACTTATGTAAACTTTAAACTTATAGACTAAGTTTGTTTCCCCTTGATTTACATAGGTAAAGGCTCTAGCAATATCTTATCTTCAAGAAGCTAAGTGGGGTATCGAGCGACATGTGCCATCACTTGACGAACACTTGCATAATTCATTAATCTCCAGTGGGAGTTCTACAGTCATTTGTGCCTCTTTTGTAGGTATGGGGGAAGTGGCAACAAAAGAGGTGTTCGACTGGCTTTCTAGTTTTCCCAAGGTTGTAGAAGCTTGTTGTGTAATTGGTAGACTCTTGAATGATATAAGATCACATGAGGTACACATTTTAGACACTTCTTAATTTGGTAGAATAGTTTAGCAACAATGTTTGACAATTCCACTTTAACAAAATTTAGCTGGAGCAAGGGAGAGATCACACTGCCTCTACAGTGGAAAGTTACATGAAAGAGCATGACACAAATGTAGATGTTGCATGCGAGAAGCTGCGAGAGATAGTAGAGAAAGCGTGGAAGGATCTAAACAACGAGTCACTTAATCCAACAAAAGTACCTCGACTTATGATTGAAAGAATAGTCAACCTTTCAAAATCAAATGAAGAAATATACAAGTATAACGATACCTACACCAATTCTGACACTACGATGAAAGATAATATCTCTCTGTTGTTAATTGAATCTTGTGACTACTTCAATAAGTAATAGTGAGAAAAGCATGTTAGAATAAAATTTGGATGTTTTATGAAAAGTTACTGATATGTATTGATAACTTATGTATGTGACTTGCTTAATAAAATTTGCACTTTTGGTTGGGAGTGTGAACAAAATTTCCAATTGACCTTAGTCACTTATTTTTTTCTTAATCAATAATATTGTAGAACATTTAAAAGGAAATATTAGTATGGCCGAACTATGTAATGTTGTTTATATCCTATTGATTACAAAATTGACCTATGTTATGTCTTTCTTATCCTATTGATTTCTTTACCATGCACATTTTAGCATAGAGGCATTTGGAATAGAATGTTGTAAAGGATCAATCCATAAGATATTTGTAGTATTGATCACTATAGAAATATTATTTAATCAATCATTGTAAAGCTTTTAGGTTAGAAATACCAAGTAAATGACTGTCCATGCCAACTAAGTGAGACTTTGGCCCAAGTTATTCGTTCGACAACTCAAATGATCACATCTTTGGCTCATTAGTATTTGGTATGAGTAGGCAAAGCTAAAGGCTCAATCTCATCTATCTATCATGTTTTGTCAACAAGGGCCCTTAATATGATTCTTGTAGTGAAAATACAACAAAGAAAACATCCTATGTAGAGAAATTTGAAGTATTTCCTTAGCCTCTAATACACTTTGTTATATATTTAAAAAAAAAAAATCATATATTACATAGTGAATAAATCTTGTTTTGAACTGAAATGAGCTTGAATCCAAATTAAATTGGATAAGTTGGAGTTGAATAGCTAAGGGTTGAATCAAATTAGATGATTTGGGTTTGGTTCAATTATATCTTGTATATCTTGGTTCACATGGTTTAGGGTTTCTATGGCTATATAGATAGGTTTGGTTCAATTAATTCATAGTTCACATAGTTTAGGGTTTTCAAGGTGTTTATATATTTAAAGAGTTTAGGGTTAGGGTTTATTCCAAGTTGTTTTTTTTTGTATCGTCTCCCCTCCTTTCCTTTCTCGCAATTTTTCTTAATAGCTAATGCTACACTCTTTTTGGTGGAAGAAATTATTGCTCTTATCAAAAGTCGTCATCATTTTGGTTGAAGAAGCACTTGCAATCTTCATCTATCCTAAATTGACTCCTTTCACTTCTAGCAGATAATATGGCATATGAGTTTCAAGAATTCAAAACATTATTTGGTTTACCTCTTCTAAAGCTGCACTTATAAATTGTTAAGGGAGCATGAAGGTGCTTTGGGGTAATTGATGTGGATGTGGATATGGATTTCTTCAATTGAAATGTTTTTTTTTTTTTTTGCTTGATTCTATTTGGCATTTTCCTCCTGCATAATTTAAATTGACAAATCATAATTATGAGACTAATTCAATTATATGTTGTTTTAAAGGGGAAAATTTCAAAGAATGATAGCATAATAAAATTAAGGTTAATGATATATCTCTTAGGATGATTTAATTTATTTTAAAAATCACTCTAGACACTCGTCTTTATTATCTATTATTGAGATACAATCAAAGTCTCATATTAGAAAGATATAGATAATATCATGAGTTTAAAAAGATATAGGATATCTCTATTGGAATGAGACCTCTTGGGTAAAGCTCAAGAGCAAAGTCATGAAGGTTTAGGTCCAAAGTGACTCATTATGGAGATATGTGAATATAGTTTGGGCACGACAAATGGTATTAAAGTTATGGTCTAGACCAGATGCCATGTGGGGTGCCCTTGAATGAAATTACGGGAGGCCTGGAGCAGGTCAAGGTGACCAAATGCTCTCGGGAGGCCCGGAGCAGGTCAAGGTGATCGAATGCTTGCGGGGAGGCCCGGAGCAGGTCAAGGTGATGAATGCTTTCGGGGAGATCCGAAGCAGATTAGAATGACCAGGATGCTCGCGGGGAGGCACGAAGCAGGTCAAAGTGATCGGATGCTCACGGGAAGGTGACGGATGCTCGTGGGAGACCCAGAGCAAGTCAGAGTGACCAGATGCTGCGCGGGGAGGCCCGGAGTAAGTCAAGAGTGACCAAATAATCGCGGGAAGACTCAGACCATGAGAGTAATAGTAGTCCTTCGTTTGAGGGAAGGATTGTTGGGATACAATCAAAGTCTCACATTGGAAATATATGAAAAAGATCATGGGTTTAAAAGGATGTAAGATATCTCCATTGGAATGAGACCTCTTGGATAGAACCCAAGAGCAAAGTCATGAGGGCTTAGTCCCAAAGTGAACAATATTATATCATTATAAAAATATAAAAATAACCTTTGGGCACAACACCTATCTTTTGAACTGTTTGTCCTTTTATGATCTTCTTACTTCTTTATACTTGTGTATCATTGTTACTTAAAAAAAAAAAAAAAAACATACTAGCCTTCATCAGAAATGGAAATTTTAGGAAGGTACGTTAAAGAAACATGAATCAATCTATGAACACTGAAAACTTAAGATATAAATAAATTATAATTGACTTAGTATAACATTAGATATAGACGTGGAATCAGCAGAGATTGATACTGAGGTATCTCTCTGATCTCAAATGATTATATACGTGAAGAAAAGTACAAAGGACATAATCATTTTATTTATTTACAGGGTTTAGTAGCGAAGGACAAATTTCATGTCAGCTACAGAGGTGCTGCATTGAATAGTTCATCGTCGTAGGTAAAAGCTTATTTTACAGAGAGCCAATTTCCAATTACTAAGACTGGTGTGCCACAAATTTCTCTAGTTCTAGGAAATATTGCTTCTTGAACGTAGTCAATCCATTGAAAATAGCAATGAGAAAAATACTTTAGTTGTTACTCTTTTTTTTGAATTTGTTGGCCCTGATAAATTTAAAATTGCTAAGATAGTTTGGTGGTAGCATAAATGGCAAAAAGGATGTGGTCTAATGAAAGTGGTTAAAAGTGACATACAACAATCTTAATGATAGCTGCACCTTCACCTGCTCATCTAAAAAAGTTCAACTGGAGCCTAACGCTTATGCCTAAAAAAATTTATGTAGTAGTTTTAGTTAAAAACTTATCATTGGTTCCCCTCACTCTCTATCATTATCTGTTTCTCTCTCAGCCTCTACTTTGGATGGAAATAAGTTGAAGAGGACTCAATTTCCCCCTAGTTTTCCTTCAAATTAAAGTAGTCAATATTTTATCCCATTGCCCAGTTTCCTTGCTACTCCCCATCCCCCCTTTCTCATCTTCCTTCCAATTAAGTAAAGAAGCCTAAGGTGATGTAGTTGGTGAGAGGTGCACAGATGTTGATCAAGATAAGTTGTGGGCTGGAAACTAAAAGTGCATGGAAAAACAAATGCAAAGAAAACAGATTAACAATAATGGAAATTATGACAACTTCAAATCTAAAAGTGCATGGAAGAACAAATGAAATGAGAAATTAAAATATCTGACAGTTCAAAGAATAATAATTGAGCATTTCATTTAATTTAAAATCTGGAAATTATCTCAGGGAAGACCAACATGAAAAGTCTAAAGGGAGAAACTCCTAATCAAATGTAGAATAAAGTTATTAAATTTTAAAACAGGTAGAAGAGCCAACAAACTCATGCCTGAACAACTGAAATTTTAGTCCATAGGGAACTCAAAAAGTTGAGAATACAACAACAGAACTATCACTTGGCACAATAACTCATATGCATCACCATTATATATGTGAACTAATAATAGTTGGAGCCATAAGGAATACAAGCTCATTTGAAGAAAATAATAATATAAACTGATTTACTGAGGTTTAATGGATCTAATACGATCAGACAGTTGCTACAAGCATTGTAGCTTGTCTTACAGTGTTGAATATTTAATATATGTTGGCATTTCACTAGTACTGCCTTAAAGCCATCTGGTTTAAATTTAATCTAAGTGTATATGATAAATTTCGAGTCCTTTAATTATGTCAATTTTAAATATTTAGAGCCTAATTTAAAACCAGGTTTGGATTTTTGGAGCATAAAAGCTTGAAGGTCCTCTTTTTTGTGTTATATCACTCGTGCATAAATATACTCCTGCCGATGTTGGACAAATCAATTTGCTTGCTGCAATCGATGAGCATATATTGCATCCAGATCAAAAACTACTTGGTTTTCTATCACCAACTGATAGTAGTTGTTAAAAATCAAAAACCTTGTTATATTTTGGGTGTTTGGTGGACCAGTGGTTATGATCCCTGTTTTCTCAAGTGACAATTTCATAAGCATTCATATTGGTCCAAGGTCTCATATCCTTGTTGTCACGTCTTCACAGCATAGTAAGAGTTGTGTTAATAACAAATCATGTCTGGATAAGGATTTCGTCTGACTTTGTTCATAATTGTAAAGATCAGATATCGGGAACACTCAAGTCGGATGAAGTTATGTCAAATCATGAAGTTGAAGCAATGATCAGAACTCATAAAAGTATTTAAAATGCTCCAGTTTGACTCCATTTATGTGTGAATGGCATATTTTAAGGCCATATTATTGGTGTAGTGTATCAAGAAACTTTTTTCAGGTTTTAGTTAATTTGTGAATACATGTTTATCTTACTTTTTGGTGGTTCATTTGATC
>JBBMJZ010019855.1:0-10788 GCA_037833815.1 Zingiber zerumbet | reverse complement strand
TTTTTGTGTTAAATAACACTTAATTGAAGAAGTGGTTAAGTTAATTGCATAGATGTTGTCTTTTCTAAAACCTTTTAAACTTATAGTAGGAATATCTAGGTGTTTGATTAAGCATTCATTAGATAAGAACATAACCTTATACATAGTGTCACACAATTGACTGATACTTAGGAGATTATATTTGAAATTTTCAATAAGTAAAATATTTGTAATAATGAAATCAATTTTTAGTTCAATATTACCTATACCAATTACCCTGAGTTTGCCATTGTTTCCAAAGGTAACTGTTCCTAAGCCTTTGTAAGTAAGTTGAATGAATTTGGTGTGATCTCCAGTCATATATTTGGAGCAACCACTATCCAAAATCTACTTGATTTCCTACAATAGGTAGGAAATGAAGTTAGACTAAATTTTAACCTTAGCTATTCTTTAAATTTGATTATTGTAAGTTAATTTTTTTTAAAGTTAAATAAACTTTTAAGCTAAAATTTTTAAGTTAATTTTAAAATTTTTAAGAATAAATTTTTTAAGTTAATTTTTAAGCTAAATTTTTAAGTTTAAAATAAATTGTTAAGTTAATTTTAAAATAAATTTTTAAGTTTGAAATAAATTTTTAGGTTAATTTTTAAACTAAATTTTAAGTTTTAAAATGAATCTTTAAGTTAATTTTTTAAAATCAATTTTAAGTTAAAATTTTTTTTTAAGTTATGTTTTAAAATCAATTTTAAGTGTCAAATAAAATTTTTAAGTTAATTTAAAAAAAAATTAAGATAATTTTTAAAATAAATTTTAAGTTTAAAATAAATCTTTAAGTTAATTTTTAAAATAAAATTTAAAATTTAAAATAAAATTTTAAAGTTAATTTTAAAATAAAATTTTAAGTTTAAAATAAAATTTAAATTTCAAGACTTAATTTACTTTAATTTTAATTTAATTTTAAATTAAATTTAATTTCAATTATAATTTTAATTTGAAATTTTAAATTCAATTTCAATTCGAAATTTAATTTAATTTTAATTATAAATTTAATTTTAAATTTCATTTTAAATTTAATTTAAATTTTAATTTCAATTCGAAATTTAATTTAATTATTATTTTTGAATTTCATTTTAAATTTAATTTAAATTTAAATTTTAATTCAAAATTTTAAATTTAATTTAAATTTTAATTTTTATTCAAAATTTTATATTTTATTTTAATTTTAATTTTAATTCAAAATTTAAATTTAATTTTATATTTAATTTTAATTTTAATTTTTAATCTAAATTTTAAATTTAATTTTAATGTTAATTTTTATTTTAATTTTAAAATTAATTTAAAATTTAACTTTAATTTTGATCCTTAATCATCTCACCCAATCTAAATTTTTAATCAGGGAATCCTATAATTTTATGAGATGAATTTGATTCAATTATAGGGTTTGGTTTAACTTTGTGTTAGATTCAGGTTTAGCTTTGAGCTCAACAAATAGACATTCTTTGGATAAACTTCTGGCTATGGTGAGTCACCTAGACATCATTAGAGTAACCATGCCTTCGAGGTTTTCTAAATAGTCATATCCACTGAATTTAATACGAAACCTTGGTCTAACTAGTTAGAATACGTAAGGGGTAGCTTCGGTCAATTCCACTTAGCCAAATGCACCAGGTCGAAGTTATATCTTCCTAGACATGTATAGACTAAGCTTCCCTAACGTACTATTATCCAAAACTTCACTAGTACCATAGGTTAAGTTAAACTTTTGTCCCTTTTTATTCTAACCCTAATTACCCTGCCGGGTATATTACTTTTGGTTACCCTGTCGAGTAGATTAATTTTGGAGGTGCCAGCTATTCTGGAGCCTCCCCCTACATTATTGATGTCCATTTAAGATATTTTGTATATTTTTATTTAAATTTTGAATTATATTTTTTTTAATGATTTATCTTTTTATTAAGATGGTTTTTCTATTTGCTCCCCTTAGATCATAGCTTCGATATGGTCTATCGAGATAATGTATTTGATCCTTGGGAACCTAATATTGACCAAGTCCAACTTGATTGACCAGGTTGGACTTGGGTACCCATGCTTGGATTGTTTTACTATTTGGTTTGTTTACTAAAGATAGATAGGAACGAAATTTCTTTTTAGCTTTGAATCCTAGTCCGGATCGATTGTAAACAGCTTTCTATTTTCTAAGAATCAAGTCAAGATTCTTAGAACCAGTGTAAACCGTTCCAATGCAGTCTTCAAATCCTTGATTTGAATTTTCAGACTGGAATTCTCTTCCTCAAGCTTCTGGACTTGAGTTGAGGTTCCAGTCTGAATGGATTCAGTCAAGGATTCGGTATTAGTCGCTTCTTTAAGGGATGTTACCTCCTTTAGAAGAGACTTGATACTAACATTGGAGTTAGCTACTTTACGCATTAAATAATTAATTAAATTGTATAAACGACATTTACTTACAGAGGGGTTTGGCCCTTCGAAAACGGATGCGGATCCGTGGCTTCTCTCGGACTCGGCTTCCGATTCGTCCTTGCTTCCGGATTCGTTGGTGTAGTTTCGAGCCGTCAACGCGAGAAAACTCGTCTGCTCGAGTTCTTCGTTGTCAGATTCCTCAGAAGAAGACTCGTCCCAGGTCACCTTCAGGGCCTTCTTCCTTCTTGGATTTTTTATATCTTTCTGGTTCAGGCAGTTCGCCTTGATGTGCCCCTTCTGATTGCACCCGTAGCATGTGACCTCGAATTTCACCTTTGCTTGGGCCTCCTTAGATTGCATTGCCTTCTTGTTGAAACCTTTCTTTTTCTTATAGAGCTTCCTCACCAGGTTGATGAGTTCGATTGTGAGCTTGTTGTCATCATCGTCGTCCAAATCCGGTTCTTCTTCTGACTCCAATTCGGTTCTGCGTTTTGATTTTGACTCGCTGCTCTTCCTGTACCTACAACCAAAGCCAACCCTTTCTCGACCAGACGTGAGTTAACCTATTCATGTAATTTAAATTCTGTAAAAAGTTCATCTAATTTAATGGAAGATAGATCCTTGGATACCTTGTAAGCATCTACCTTGGATGCCCACAAGGTATTCCTCAAAAAGGCATTTAGGGAATACCTGATGATGTCTTTGTTATCTACCTTTTGTCTAATCGCATGAAGCCCGTTGAGTAAGTCTTGTATCCGGGCGTGGAGTTGGGTAGCCGTCTCACCTTCCTACAATTTAATATTATATAATTTATTGAATATTAGGTCTCTTTTGCTTACCTTGGTGTCGGACGTTCCTTCGTGAAGCTCGATCAGCTTCTCCCACAACTTCTTGGCGTTGGAGAAAGGGTCGACGCAGTTCAGTTCCTCCTTCGATAGGCACACTGGAGGGTGCAGGTCGCTTTGGAATTTGCTTCCACCTTCTTGATCAGTGTCGCGTCCCTGTCCTCATATGGTAGTGGCTTGCCGGCTCCGTCAGTTGGTAGTTGGAGCTCGGTTTTGATGATCATCCAGACTTCAAAATGAGTCTGGAGATACGCCTCCATCCGACCCTTCCAGTACCCGAAATCGTCTCCCTCTTTTTGATATTTGAAAATATGCTTAATTTAGACTAACCCATATTAGCCTAACTCCAACTTTATCCCATGCTCGAAGCATGAATGTGAGTTTATAACTTAAATCCCACATTTTCTCCCTCTTTGACACACATCAAAAATTCTTCTCTTTAAGACTCAATTTTGTTAAAGAAATGCAATGAAAGTCTCATACCTTTTATTGTATCCTACGCTCACCCTTGATCATATATCGCATGCTCAACCTTGAGCCTATGCTCACCCTTGAGCACATATCATATGCTCACCCTAGAGCATCCATTTATCTACAATGAAGATTTCTAATCTTCTATTGTTTTCAATGCTTATCCTCCAGCACTCATAACAATGAAGGTTCTCAACCTTCCATTGTTTCCTTATCCCAAAAATAAAGTTAAATCATGTCTTTAAGGAAGAAACTCCCCCTTAAAATATGCATAAAACTTCTATCATTACATCAACAATGATTTGGAGTTCCTAAACCTTTAGGAAATCGAAAATTAAAGTTTTGAGATTCAAAATTTAACTTTAAAACTAAACCTCCTCCTAAACTTCAAATTTATCTTCTTTAACCTTATTTTCTTATTTTCATCAATAAAATTATCCTTAAGTACTTATAAATGCATTTCATAGAGTTAGGGATGGTTAACACGACTAAATGTGGTTTAATGGACTAAAATCATACCATGTAATCAAAATCAGCCTTCTTAATCAATTGATTTCAGCTAGCAAAATATTCAGGCATCTCTTAATCGATTGAAGTTGGGTTTCAATCGATTACAACCTTTTAATTAATAGGTTGATCGATTCTATGAGTCTCGTGCTTGCAAAATTTTTTTTTTTCTATCAGGTGATCAATTAACGTCTAGGCCAATTAATATTTGATCAATTCCATGAGCCTTTGTGCTCACAAAAATGCCCTTTAATAGATAGATAGATAGATAGATAGATAGATAGATAGATTGATTCACCCTGGGTGAATCGATTGCCTAATTGATTGGAGTTTCTGAATTTTTCAAATTTTAATTTTTGACCAAAATTCAGAAATCTCTAAATAATTATATGATTTTAAAAAATATATAAAATTTTATGTAGACATTATTTATGTCATATACTATTATGAAAAATAATTTTTTAATTAAAATAGTTCTCATTTTAAAAAATTAACACAAAATTAGAAACCATTAAAATACTTCAGTATTTCACTCTATTTTGTGTCCAACTAATCAATGATGACTCCTATCAAAAGATGGACTTCACCAAGATTTTTTAAAGTGATTTTGAAATAATTTTCAAAACATTAATTCCTAACCATATTCCTTGGACTAAATGCACATGACTTATCTACTATCTTTCCTATTGACTGAACTTCATAAAATCTATTGTTAAGATGAAACTTAAAATCAATAAGATGCACTAAATCAATACTTTGAGTTTTGTTCATCCTCTTAACATCTCACTTGTATCTAATGTGTCTAAAGAACACACAAGTCAAGCCTATGGTTCTTGTGAGATGTACAATAAGTTTTTTTTGGTGCAATTGTTATGTTTCCACAAGTGCACGGATACGTCGTCAGCAATAAAAGATATCGAATCATAGGAACTTATTATAAGCACTAGCGATCGCTCATGTAGAATTAGCTAAACTATCGATTGTTGGGAGTTGACTATTAAGAAAGAAGAGAGAAGCTTAGAAGAAGGAAAAGAGAACTAGAGGGAGAGTTGAGTATCTTGGTTTGGGGAATTTTCTAGGAGTTTGGTTTCATTGTGGTATTTACTAATGTGTCATGATCTACCAATTTCCTATCTTCAATTAACTTGCACTTATAGGAAGTTAGATTCATTATCCCTAAGTATCTAATAGAGATAATTCCTATGAAATTCGAAAACAATTAACCCCTATCACGAGGGCACCTCGGTCATAGATCACAAGAATATATGTCTAGTAAATAACAATAAGGATAAAAATAGCGATTAGGTATGGTTTCCTACTTCCTTATGTAGGAATCGCTTCTCCTTTCAAGGGAATATCCTAGATGTCCGTGAACGGGTTATCCCTGTTACTAGGTTCCTCGGGTATATGATCTAAGGCACTCTTTCTATGAGATCAACAATTTCTACACAAACATTCAGTCTAAAATGTCAATAAAGTGCAAACACAACTTATACACATTAGAATGAATAGATACAAAGTTAATATCATGTAGACAAGTAAAAGGCATAACCATGAGTTTTTGCATCATAACTCAACCACAACTACTCCCTTGTCTTAGAACAATGAATCTACTCCATAGAGGAAAGAAGAGAATCCAAAGACAAAGAGAAATAAAGCAATTAAAACCCAACTAAGAGAAGGAGGGAGAAGAAGGCTTATCCAATGACGTCGAGTAATGCTTGGACCCAATGCTTCCCTTCCGGAATTAATGGGGTGATGGAATCTGTCTCATATCGTCGAACGACAATCGAGGACGACATGGAACGACACCAGGATAATTCTCTCAAGGCAGGCGACTCTCCCCTTGAGAAGGGGTTTAAAGCCCTTTTTATAGGCTAGGGAACGGGTCTGGCATGGCCCGTGCCATGGCCTTGTCATATCCACACGGCTAGAATCGCCTTGGCTTCGGGTCAAGTGACATGGTCGCTTCTTCGATTCTGGATGTGTTGCACAACCGTGTAGGGTCACACGGACGTGCGTTTCCATGCCTCTGGACGAGAGGCATGGTCGTACAGGTTCACACAGTCGTGTGTTGCTCTTCCTCTGGATAGGTCACACAACCGTGTAGGGTCACACGGCCAGTGCCAATGTCTTTTGCTTGCTCTCTGGTTCGTCGACGATCATCGTTTTTGCTCCAAAAGTGATTCCTGTCAACGTAAATGCAAACAAAGAGCAGATCTTGGATATAGAAGAGTAATTATGCTGTAAATATAATAAGGAGTGCGAGACTGCATAAATAAATCATGAGTAACGTACATGAATGTGCGTCAAAACATGCATAAGAGAGTATAAGATCTACGAACATCAACAATCGACTCCAGGGTTTTGATGTTTTGATAATATGTTTAATGGAGTCTAGTCAAGTTAAGGTTGACTAGATGACTAGAAAGGGTAGGGTGATAAGTCTACTGAGTGACCCAGATAGGTTCGATTAAACTCATTTCATATTTTGTAGATTTCTGAGACTGCAAGGAGTCAAAAGGTGATATTCATTACTTGTTTCGGCTTCTCGGAAGGTGTTGTTGGGGTTGCAAGGTTGCAAACATAGCCCCATATTGAAACACACATGGGAAAGATCATGGGTTTATAAGAGAAAGATATCTCCATTAGTATGAGGCCTTTTGGATAGAGCCCAAGAGCAAAACCATGAGAGCATAAGCCTAAACTGGATAATATCATGTTATTGTGGAGATATCTAAATTCTTTTCAATCCTATATTTAGTATTAGAGTGAGGTCGTTTTTCACCGGACTAATCGCCAGAAGAAGCATGAGCCAGAGCCATGATCAAAGATCGAACCATGTGGGTGAAACCTTGAACGAAATAGGGGAGGCCCTGAGCAGGTCAAAAGTGACCTGATACTTGAGGGGGGACCCTGTGGTCCTTTGCTTGAGAGGGGAAGATTGTTGGGGTTGCAAGATTATAAACATAGTTCCACATTAAAAATAGATGGAAAAGATTATGGATTTATAAGAGAAAGATATCTCCATTGGTATGAGACCTTTTGGGTAGAGCCCAAGAGCAAAACCATGAGGGCTTAGGATCAAATTAGACAATATCATGTCATGTGAAGATACTTGAATTTTTTTCGATCCTATAAGTGTTAAATATTAATGGAACAATCGGCCAAAAAATCCCAGTGTGGGCCTGATATAGAATCACATCAGGTCCACAGTGGGCCTGATATGATTCTATATCAGGCTCACGTTGGGTCTAATATAATTTTATATTATGTCCAACGTGAGTCTAATATGAGATTTTTTTAGCCGATTCTTCTAAAAAAATAATTTTTTTTTCCTTTTTTAAATTTTTTTCTCAAACCTGTTATGGGATATCAGACTCACGTTGCACCTAATATCTCCCCATATCAGTCTCAATAAAAAGAAAAAAGGGGGGAAATAGAGAATTTTTTTCAGCTAGCATAACTGCATACTTGGTAACGAAGTGTATATTTTGACTCTTTGCAATTTTATAAATCTACAGATCATAAAATAGTTGCAATCTGAGGTCTCTAATTCGATCGGTGGATTTTGACCAAAACCCACTGATCGACCTAGATACCTTAGATTGCAATCATTTCAGATCATGTGAATTTCTAAAATTATAAAAAGTCCAAATATACTTTCCATTATTATTTTTGGCTTTCCTAAGGGTGATCTAGATGTTTCGAAAAAAATAAATTCTTTTTTTTCTCATGTCTCTTATGGGAGATCTGACCCAACAATAGAAAAAAAAAAAGATTTAGTTTTTTTAAAACCTCTAATCCACCACAAGGAAAGTCAAAAAGAACAATGGAGAGCATATTTAAACTCTTTGAAATTTTAGAAATCCATAGGACCTAAAATGGTTACAATCTGAGATCTCTAGGTCGAAATCCATTAATCAACCTAGAGGTCTCAGATTGCAACCATTTCAGGTCCTGTGGATTTCTAAGATTGCAAGGAGTCTGCTCTTCATTACTACTTTTGACATTCCTAGTGGTGGTTCAAAGGTTTAAAAAAATAAAATTTTTTCTTCAAACATGTTATGGGAGATCAGCCCATAGGTCTGATTAAACTCATTTCAGATTTTGTAGATATCTGAGGCTGCAAGGAGTCAAAAGGAGCTATTCATTACTTACTTCGGCTTCTCGGAAGGTGTTGTTGGGGTTGCAAAGTTATAAACATAGTCCCACATTGAAACACGCATAGGAAAGATCATGGGTTTATAAGAGAAAGATATCTCCATTAGTATGAGGCCTTTTGGGTAGAGCCCAAGAGCAAAACCATGAGAGCTTAGGCATAAACTAGACAATATTATGTCATTGTGCAGATATCTAAATTCTTTTCGAACCTATAATTAGTATTAGAGGGAGGTCGCTTTTCACCGGACTAACCGCCGGAAGAAACATGAGCCAGAGCCATGATCCATGATCGAATCATGTGGGTGAAACCTTGAACAAAATAGGGAAGGCCCTTAGCAGGTCAAAAGTGACCTGATGCTTGAGGGGGGCCTTGTGGTTCTTTGTTTGAGAGGGAGGATTGTTGGGGTTACAAGACTGTAAATATAGTCCCACATTGAAAGCAGATGAAAAAGATCATGGGTTTATAAGAGAAAAATATTTTCATTGGTATGAGACATTTTGGGTAGAGCCCAAGGGCAAAACCATGAGGGCTTAGAATGAAAGTGGACAATATCATGTCATTATGGAGATATCTAAATTCATTTCAATCTTACAGGTGTTAAATATTAATGGAACAATCGGCCAAAAAATCCCAATGTGGGCCTGATATAGAATTAAATCAGGTCCACATTGGGCCTGATATGATTCTATATCAGGCTCACGTTGGGTCTGATATAATTTCATATCATGTCCAACGTGAGTCTGATATGAAATTTTTTAGTCGATTCTTCTAAAAATATTTTAACACCACTGAGAAGTCAAAATAAGTAATGGATAATACCGTTTGACTCCTTGCAACCTCAGAAATCTATAGGACCTGGAATGCGTTCAATCGGGTATGTGTAGGTCCATCAGTGAGTTCGATTAAAAGACACTAATGGATCTATCCAATTGGATTCATTTAAGATTCTATGGATTTCTGAAGCTGCAAGTAGTCAAACGGTGCTCTCCATTATTTATTTTTGCTTCTTAGAAGTGTTAAAATGTTTTTAGAAGAATCAACTTCTTAGGAGGATTTTTAAGTTCACGTTATCATACGTGCAAAAGAGCGGAAAGAGAAAAGAGGAGAGGAAAGTGAAGAGATGTTGCATGTATAGAAAGAATAAAAAAGAGAGAGAGAAATGAGAGAGAAAAGGGAAAAAAAATTGTCAAATTTGTTAAGAGGGTAAAAGAGGATAGAATGAGAAAAGTACTATAAAAATATTATTTTTTTGATAAATATTAAAGTAACGTACGTCTCTAAAATGAAATTAAATATATCTTTTCATAAATTATCGAAAAAAAAGAGAGGGTAAATAGACTTCTGTTGATTGATCCTGGCTAATTTAAATTCAGGATTAATTTATTTAAAAATTCTAATTCTTTCGCTTACTTTTATCAAAAGAATAAAGTTGTAAGGGCTACGCCATAATGACTAATGTGATTTGGTGAAGTCAAGAGGTCGAAGGACATTGACAATATATCTTAACTATCCAAATAGATTTTGGATCGATATAGCGCTAGAGGGGGGTGAATAGCGCTCATGGTTTTCACACGTTTTGGATTCATAAAACTATTGAGTAAAGCAGCGGAAATTATAAAACTATCACACATAAGAAGCACACCAAGAATTTACTTGGTTCGGAGCCTAGGGCGACTCCTACTCCAAGGCCGGCGATCGTTGATCGCTTTCTGTGGGCAACAACTATAATATCAGAAATTTGGTACAACTAAAGAATTACAATTAAATGAACTGAAAATAGATTATACCGACAACACTTAGTGAAAAACTGTAGCTTCGGGTTGTCGGGAACTTGTCGTAGCTTAGCCGGGTCATCTTGTTAGCAGCACACGTGAGAAGATCGCTTTTTAATAGATTGATTTACACTGCTGCTCGAACACCTCTTTTATACACTGCTGGAGGCGCCTCAAACCCCATTTAAGGTGCCTTCAAGCCTCCCGAGTCAGCCGCGTGGATCAGTGCAGAAACCTTCGTCGCTTATCCTGCTTGAGGCGCCTCCATGGCCACTCCAAGGTGCCTCCAAGCATAGGTCCAAGGCGCCTCCAACTCCGTCCGAGGCGCCTCCAGTACTACTTCGCAGCCAACTTCTGCTTTGCACCCGAGGCGCCTCCAAGCTCTATGGAGGCGCCTCGGACACTGTTCATCCGAGGCTTGGCTTGTTCTTTCTGTACCTGCAAGACATGTTAGTCCCAAAACAACAACATACCTTGCAAGACAATGTTAGCACATGATAAGCATAATAAATAAAGTAATCGACAGTCACCGGACTGTCCAGTTCTGACTTCGAATATCCAATCGGAAACCCTAGGTCGAACTGATGCCTACTATTCCCTCTTCCAGGGAACGCGTCCTCACCTACTCCCC
>JBBMJZ010019836.1:0-10789 GCA_037833815.1 Zingiber zerumbet | reverse complement strand
TGTTCCATGGATACATTTATCCAATTATGTTGAAATCAGGTTCGAAATCTTGAGCCATGTTGGTGTTTTGGTCTTTTATTGGAATGATACTGGTTCGATATTTTGCTAATGTTTTGATGTATATTGTAGGTGATAAATTTGAGGTGGAAGGAGGAAATAGATGAAAAAGAAAAAACTAAGATAACTATATAGTTAAGCTCAATGTTTGCTTTCCATCTGCAATGCTACGATTTGGATATTATCTTGTATGGAGGCAAGCTATGGAATAAAATGACAACATTATATTAATTGTAGTATGCCAAGGGTGTTGAGTGTCAACATGAAATAATATTTATCGACATAATTGATATAACAACATAGGAGATATTGTCTTGGTGTCGAGGAGTATCAAATTTTGATAATTTATCAAAGCAACATGTTTTGACTGTTCAGCGTGCATGGTACGAGATTTCAAACCACGATTGAAACCACACTTTCTCTTTTGTTTTTGCTTAAATTAGGTGGTTTGTTTATGGTAGAACTTCTTATCCTTTTATTTACCTTCTACCTAGTGCTCTACATCTTTTCCCTTCCCATCCTTCCAATTCTAGGAGTATTGTACCACTCTTTTCATCTTGTGTAACAACATATTGAACTTTTGATGTGCTCATGCCTTAAAGGTAAATTACTGATTTTCAAAGTTTAATTGGTTTGCCTATTTGTCCCATCATCAGTTGAATGGGCGTGTAAAGTAATTGTTCCTCTTGTTTCATATATAGGTAATAGTTCAGTCTTTTGTTTGGAGATGCAAGATATGTCAAAATAGAATCTGCTTATTAATCGGGTAAACAAGTTTTTGCGTTATGGTTCATACTAAAAGAAGGAGGTGGTTCTCATGAACCTAATATAATTTCTGGGCATAGTATTGCTCACTTTAAATGGCGAGTAAATACTTTATTGAGGTATTGGTGTAGAAATGTTAAAGATGAGATGTAACAAGGATGTGGATACGACACAACAGATTGATTGTTGATAAATTAGAATAATAGAGGAAAATATTGTAAATGCTTCAATGCCTTGTATTATGTCATTTTAATCTATCTGCTCTCTCTTCAAACAATGTAAGGCTTGACGAGTTGACTATTTTAAAACCTGATCTTATTATTGTTGTAAGGAGGGTTGTGGATTTATAGGCAGACTGTTGTGATTTGCAACATAAGCACTTCCAAAAACAAATAAAAATTGAAGTCATGCATACAAATCTAGTGTTTTTTTTAAGGACTTAAATAGCAGATAAATTATGTCCTTAAAACAGATAATAATAGTGAAAAAATATATTGCTTTGATTAATAGTAATTCTTGTGTAGACTGTTTAATATATCGAAACTAATCATTTTATTACCTTCTGGTGAATGCAGGCTATATACTATCTTGAGAGAGGTGAGTCGGTTTTTGTAGCTGCTCATACTTCTGCCGGAAAGACTGTTGTTGCTGAATATGCATTTGCTTTAGCATCAAAAGTATGCATATTTATCTTCCATTTCTTTGTCAACATTTTCTTGTTGTCACAAATTCCATGTTTTAAGAAATGCCTTGCAAGGTCATTCAGTGTTATTTTACATCAAAATGTTTTGCAAGGTCACATATTCCTTGCTGGTATTGTTCTTGTTGTCTGAATAATTTAGTTAATCTTGTGCTGAAGTGTTCCAAGTCTAACCTAACATTAGGCATCCTAGACCTCTTTTAATTGAAATGGATGTTATTGTAGCATTGCACGAGGGCTGTTTATACTGCTCCAATAAAAACTATCAGCAACCAAAAGTACAGGGATTTTTCTGGGAAATTTGATGTAGGCCTTCTTACCGGAGATGTAAGTTTGAAGCCAGAAGCATCTTGTCTTATCATGACTACAGAGATATTGCGGTCAATGCTTTATAAAGGTGCTGATATCATTAGAGACATCGAATGGGTAATGTGCTTGCTTCTTGTTCATTTTATTCGGAGCAATTAAAATGATTTTTCTTTAATTCTTCTTTTGTTATTGTGCACAGGTTATATTTGATGAAGTGCATTATGTTAATGATGCTGAAAGAGGAGTTGTTTGGGAGGAAGTGATTATCATGCTTCCAAGTCATGTGAACATCGTCCTACTTTCAGCAACGGTATGTTTTATACCTTAGTCCTACATATTATGTCTAAGCAAACTTGTGGAAATCTCTAAACAAACTTTGAATTTTCATTCCACGTTGAGATTTTGTTCCCTGCCAGTAACAAGATGGTGCTAGTAGTGGGCCAAGCCGCCAAGGTGTGCTCAAGATAACCAAGAAATCCATAAATTACATATATGTATATAAATATTTTGTCTACAAGTAGAATGAAAATTATATAGATAAAATGAAAATCAATCTAAGGATCAATAAATTACATATATGTATATAAATATTTTGTCTACAAGTAGAATGGAAATTATACAGATAAAATGAAATACAATAAAATGAAAATCAATCTAAGGATCAATAGGTTGAGATCTTTGAGCAACATTATGTACTAGATGAAACCAATTGCTATTAAAAGGATGCTTATGACTACAAATTTAGAGGTCAAAGAAAAGCTAAGCACAAATTGTTAAGAGGGTAAACAAAAAAGGTGTGCATGAATTTAATCTTATTTAGGAGGCAAAGGAACTAAATTAGGTCACAATGTTCATCTTGCAACTTTAAATTCTTTAACTTATACACATATAGATATATAAATATATCTATATTAAGCTATTATTTTATTTTGGTTGTTTGTTGATATTTTGAGTTATAAACATCATTTCTAAATTATTATCATCATTTATTATCAATTAACATAATTTGCAATAATCATTATTCGCTCAACATATATAAATGTTACTAATCACATGAGGATGTATAAATGACATCAATGATAAAATTTTGGTAAATTAACTATCAACAAATCATTATTGTTGATAACATTTGACATATGGACTAAAGGCCTCCTCATATATAACAATATAGTATTATTGTGCAAATAAATATTGATCACATACGATTCCTCGCTACCACATATCTCATGTGTGCCGTCATAAATTTTCACTTTTTAGTATTTTTTATTCATTTAATATCTTATTATTTTACTTTATTTCTTTTTGCCACAATTATTTTATTTTAAGTTCACATTTTATCGATTAGTGTCAAGGACGAACCTAAATTAACTTTTTAGCATAAATTATGTTGATTTAATTATGTATTATCATAGGGTGTGCAAATGAAAGCTTTACAGCATGAAAATTTAAGTATTTACATCTATTTCATCTACTAGCATGGAAGATCAAGAATAATCTAACAAGCATCAATAAGTTAGAAGATCCATTTTATTTTTTAGTTTTTCAAAACTACCCTTCCCGTGTTAATTTCATATGAGCCTATATGTGAACATGAAAGAAACATTAATTATTTATTCCCCAATAATTTAATTATTAAACTCAATTTGCTATTTTAAATACTATTTTAATCTTTTTTTTTTTGAAAATAGTTATACAAGCATACATGGTTTAAAATTTTGAGTCAGAGTTTCATTTTGTGACTGGAATAATACAGTTTTGGTATTGTGTCGATACAGTTTTAATTTTTTTTAAATATAAAATATATTAATTAAAAAATATTATTATAATATTTAATTATTATAAATACTTACTATTAAATTAAATTAATATTTTAAAAATTAAAATTGAGTAAAACTTAATTTAGGATTAACTAAAGTCTACACATAATGATTGAGATCGAGTAAGTTTAATTTAAATTTACATTTAATTTATTTTAATTAGTTTAAGAGGAAATTGTTTCCTATGTATTTAAGGAAAAAAGCAATAAGAAAAAAAATCATATAAATAAAAAAATTAAAATATGAGGAAGAAGGAGAAAGAATTAAGAGGGGATGAATTAATCATTAATTTTTTTTTAAAAATTAACAGTTTAAAAATTGAAACTAGAAAAAAAATCAGCCTCGCGCAAGCCCTTCGGGAGACGTGAGGCATGCTGATGTCGCTGTGATGCCACTCGACGGGCGGAACAAGATGTTTCACCTAGTACGACAAGAGATTTTAAACTTCGTAAGCATATATAATCAATTTTATCTATTTATTTATGTACAAGGAGTATTTCTAGTATTAGCAAGTTACCTTGTTTCATTCAAACTCATATCTTCTAGTACAATATAAAAACAACTCAGAAAATTTGAAATAATATCCAATAATGATAATAACATTTTTTTTTTAAATTAACTAAATTTCAAAGTCAATGAATCAAATCTTGATCCCTTTATCTCAATTCCTACAAGAGACCTGTACTACTATCGAATAGCAAATTCATATATGTACTCATTTTTTCCCATCCTAAACTAAACAAACCAACCTAATCAGAAATTTAATAAAATAAAATAAATTTACCTTGCAACTTTCCTTGCTGATGCAATAATGGAGGTGTTTTGTTATGAAATGCTCGAGTCAATTGGACCTAGACAATTGATCATAATTAATCCAAATTAATAAATTATTTTCTGATATCAATAAAGAAATATATACCAATAATTAGTTGTTGTATGAGCAACAATCTTGTTGAGTGAGAATACCTAGAGGTTCAGAAACAAAGAATACCTACGATCCTATGTATGTTGGGCAACAAGAGAGCTAGTGGCTGTCACCCTTAGCTCCAACAAGCAGCGATGGTGTAGGCTGTGACAAAGAAAGGAACGGCGCCGCCGATCAAGTTGCTGGCCATTGTTGGCTGGAAAAGAGGAAGAAGGCAGCTGCTGGAAAAACAGAAGAAGCTTGCTGTTGGCTGGTTGGAAGAGAAAGAAGGGAAGCTACTGTTGATGCTGGAAAAAACAGGGAGCGCTGCAGAATCTGGCATTGAGAATAAGGAGAGGGACTGAGCTACTGATGCTGGGAGAAGTTGCTGGTATTGTTGTGGGGTTTGGATTTGGCATGTGGAAAGGAGGAGAAGAGGTGTGCGGTGTGTGTGGGAGAGAAAACACGAGGGAAAGAGATTTCCTAATTCATTTTAAACCGATTAAATTGGTTTAAAATTTAGTTCGGTCACAAATTGGCCAAAACAAATCCAAATCGACCCTGGTTTGAACTCATGCAATCCTAATCTCTGTGCCTACCCGATTGATTCTATCCGAACCCACTCCAGCTTCAACTCGACTCGACTCGACGGTCAAATTTCATTTTTAATGGTTTGGCTCCATCAATTTTGTTGGTTCAACATTTTAGAAAAACTTGAATTCATTAATTTGCCGATTCAATTTATTATTGTTATTATTAATATTTGAATTTTGTTCATTTATAAAAATAAGTATTTAACACTTACCACACTCGTAGTTGCCATGACTTGAATAGGAAACAAAGAAGGATTACTTGCCACTTTGCATCTCAAAGAGAAAATGAGGATGCAAACAAGTTAAAGGTTTTATTATTCCATCCCCACATGTGAATTTCAATACCGCAACTTACAACAATAGTGAAGGTTATCAATGGTTTTTGTGTTGTCAACGAGATCATGTGAGAGGTCTTCACTATTGGTTGCATCCTTCAGCAATAGTAGCATGTGCGAAAACAAAGACAAAGACAAGAGGGAGAAAAATAGGGGGGGGGGGGGGTGGAGAGAGAGAGAGAGAGAAGGGATGCAGGTGGAGAGGGGAGAAGGGGACCAACTTTTGCTGATGACTTGAGTCAACAACGAATGATTCGCGTGCCAACAAAGTGGTTGAGTGATGTCGAGAGTAGAGGAAGAGAAGAATCAGGCAGTGAAGAGAGCATGTAGAGAGAGGAAGGAGACTATAAATAACTCCTTTCCCCTAAAAACTGTCCCATATATAAATTTGGTTTTAATCTTAAACTTTCCAAATTGAGTTGAATTGAACCCAACTCTACTATAAACTCCATGCCTACTTAATAGGCTCCATCCAATCCTGAGTTGACTTCTACTCGACCCCAAAATCCAAAATTTCAGTTCAAGTCATCTTAATTAGTTATCTTAAATTTTGAAAAATTAATTAAAGACAAATTTAGTATCTAACATAAACAAGGATTCTTCTTATTCCAACTTTTGTCACATTGGGAGAGGTCAAGAAAGACTATGTGAACAAGCGGTTACAAAATTAGGTTTAGTGACATCTAGATAGAATAGTAATTATATAAGTTATATAATTTAGAATATAAATTATAGAGAATTTTTGAAACAAGATTTTACAATAACATTGTATTTGTCAAATCACTAATTGAATTATTTAAAAGTAGAGCATAATTAAGAATGAGAACTGGATTGTTATTATGAAATGAGACTATTTTTATCAAATTTTAAATATTTTTTGACACTGCAATTATCAGCAATTATGAGTCTTGAAAGTAAGAAATAATTATGAAAAACTGAAATTTTTGCTAAAAAGTTTGAAATTTACTTCGAACAAATTAAAGGCATTCTAATTGACATCTGAAGAAGGAATTTTTCATGGTCTTCAAATTTAGAACTGCTCCAATGTTACAAAATCTGTCCTAGTTTATAGAGGTCTAGTGTAAATCCTTTTTTTCTCATTGCTCATTGCAACATTTTGTTTGCAAAAGTTGAGTAGGTTATATGTGTAAATCATTATACAATGAAAATATTTTATAAATTACAAATGACCATAATTGAAAATTAAAACTTATGTGGTTGCAAATATTTTTAAATTGATTGAGTTGATCAAATTAATCAACAAATATAAACAAAAAAGAAGAAGCATATTAGTAATCTAATTAATTATAATAAAAAATGTAATTAAAAGTTTCAAATTATATTTGATTAAAAATTAATTATATTATCATATTTAATTTTTTTAATGAGATAAGTATCACGACGATATCTACACGACACAGTACAATATTGAAATTGTGTTGTTTGATTAAAACTCCATTACAACTGAAGATTTTAAATCTGAGACAAAATCTTCTATTGTTAAATTGCCAAAGGCCTTCTGTTGCTCATTAATGAGGAAACAATCTAATCAATTACTAAGAAAATAGTTAATTATAATAAAATGTTAAAAGTTACAAATTATATTGAGTAAAAATCAATTACCTCATCATTAATAATTCAATTGCATAAGTATCAAAATTGTAACGACACAACACAATACAATATTGAAATTGGGTCATTCATATCAAAGATTGAAACTCCATTAGAACTCGAGATTTTAAATTTGGAATATCTCTGTTGTTATTGTGCAAAGTTCTTTTGGTGCTACTGGATGAGCAAATCTCATAGTGTCTTGAAGAGGAAAAGGAGGAAAAACTATACTACTAGTTCTATGACTTGAAAAAGGAGACTTTGTTCTTTGCTTGTCCGTCGTGAAGAGGGAGTCTTGTTGTGGATAAAGTCGTCCATGTTGTCGTTGAAGAGGAAGGGTTCGTTTGATCCTGCCTACACTACCCCAACCCTCTTTTTTGTTTTTGTTTTTTTTTAATTTTTATTTTTGTTTACGGGTATACCATTTAGGGTTTTGTCTTAGGGTTTAGGTGTTGAATTATAGTATTAAACATAAGAAAAATTTCAAAACGAAAAAAAAATTTAGGTGCTCACATCGCACCCCTTACCACTCACACCTCGTGGGCTCCTAATTTTTCTTTTTCATTTTGATTTTTTTTTGTGCTTAACACTATTAACCCACCCCTAAATCCTAAGGCAAAACCCTAAATGGTATACCCATAAACTAAAAAAAGTACAAAAGAGGATTGGGGCACTGCCCTTACGGGCAGGATCAAATGAACCCTTCCTTTCAAGGACAACATGGACGACTTTATCCACTAACAACAAGACTTCCTCTTCATGACGGATAAGCAAAGAACAAAGTCTCCTTTTTCAAGTCATAGAACTAGTAGTATAGTTTATCCTTACCAAGAGGAAGCCTCATTTCGGTGTTATGGAACCCTCACAGTTGGCAAATGAAGTTGTCTTGTATCTTGACAATGTTCTTTGCACTGATATTAAATAATATCTGCATATGTTCTTTACACACTTGAACATCCATTTTGCCAACATATGGCTAAATCTGTAGCGGCAGTTTTGTCTTAAATCATGCAAGATTTTACAGCCAGTGTTATTGGCTTTTAAGTGTTAGAATCTTTCATTCCATAGTACATTTGTTTTGGCTTTCTCAAATTACTCAGTTGCACAAAATAAATTGAAAGATTATGTTATGTAGGAGAATTAGTTCTGACGTATCACTTATATTACTGGTAAAATGAAATATGTTACTATTTTTTTTTTCTGATTTGTAAAATTGTAGTAAATTGGCTTCTTGAATATTTTCCAGGTCCCTAACACAATTGAATTTGCGGATTGGATTGGCCGAACAAAACAAAAGAAAATACGTGTGACAGGGCAAGTCTCAATTACTTTGATAATAGAATTATGCAACTGTTTCAAGTTTCAACTGTTGCAATTCTTTTTTTGTACCAACCCCTTATTTTGTCCACTAGTTCACCTTGTTTCTTTTGTGATACTTGGAAAATAATACTACTCGTGTTTCTTCTCAGGACTATCAAAAGACCTGTTCCACTTGAACACTGCTTGTTCTTCTCTGGGGAGTTGTTCAAAATATGTGAGAATGATGAGTTTTTGCCTCAAGGATTCAAAGCAGTAAAAGAAGTTTATAAAAAAAGAAAGTCTAATGCTGTTGGAGACCCTTCTGGAGTGAAACATGTTGCTTCACACTTTCATGGTGGAGGCCAACCCAAGCAATTTGACCGTTCTAATCGAGAGAGAAGTCAAAAGCATTCAGGACATTAGAATGCTCAGAATTCCTTGAATACTAGCGGGAATCAACATACTTCAGGTCTAAGGAGATCCGAGTCCTCTTTGTGGCTGCCACTCATAAACAAGCTTTCAAAGAACGCCCAATTGCCTGTAAGGAGCTTATTATTCAAGTCAAGAGATAGTTTTTTCTATTAATCTAACACATGCTTATGATTTTCCCCCCTCTGCTATGCTAAAATTCGTGGTTAGCTCTTGCAAATAATATTTTAGACAGTTATTTAGTTCTTTCAAATGATATTGTGGCTAGTTCTTTCAAATAATATTGTTAAAGTTATTTTCCAGAAGTTTGAGTGAATAGGAAAAGAGTCAATTTATATATTTATATCCTTAATGCTCATCCTTCATGTATGGATTGATATATTTACCTAATTGGCTCAAAGGCAACACATGAATTGATTGATGAACTTTTCTTTAAATCTCTTGCTTTTATAGCATATTAAAGTTGATAGACTATTCATTTATCCCAATGTTTGAGCTATTCGGAAAGGATCAATCTATGTGACTATATCCTTATAAATATGGTTTTGTTTTCCAAATTTTGTAAAGAGTGTTTCTTTCTTCTTCCTTTGTCCTGTTGAATCTGACTTATTTGAAATTTTTCTTGATTTGACCATTCAGTTTTTATCTATTCAATCTCAGTTTTGGTGCCCTCATATTTGTGGCAACCTGTGCATTTTTCCTTTTAACTTTCAGCTCAATAGTCTACAACTCTGGTCTATCTTGTTTAAAAGGACTGTTTGTAAATGCAAGGCTACCTGACAAATAGGAACATGGTTTTGTATCATTTTAGGTATAGGCACAATATTTGATTCATTAGCTTGTGTATATGGTTAACCTTTCACCAATTTCACTGTGCATTCACTTCCAGAGGTTTTTTCTGGAGGTTTTTGTTTGTGCTTTAGATTGTGATTATTAAATTTGTTTTTTATTTGGGTTCATGTTGGTGTCAGGTTGTCATTTTCTGCTTTTCCAAGAATCGTGTTGATAAATCAGCAGATAACATGACCGGGACTGACTTGACAAGTAATTCTGAAAAAAGTGAAATTCGGGTCTTTTGTGACAAAGCATTTTCAAGGCTAAAAGGATCTGATAGGAATCTTCCACAAGTAATGCTGTTAAATAAACTCATTGTGTTATTTAAAGTTATTAACTTGACATTAATCAAACTTTGTATGCGTTTATATAGGTTGTTCGTGTCGAGAACTTGCTTAAGAGGGGTATTGGTGTGCACCATGCGGGGCTTCTTCCGATTGTAAAAGAAGTTGTTGAGATGCTCTTTTGTCGGGGTGTCATTAAGGTTCTGATTTTTTTTCACATAATTACAGTTATTTAATGCACGAATGAATGACATCTTTGCAATTACTTGTGTGAAAGTTTTTTGTTTGGTTTCATCCAATTTACTTAAAAAGAAAATCCATTATTAAAGTCCTAATGTTCTTTTCGATGTCAAAAGAGAGACAAAAACAACCAAGTCTCATCTCTTTTCGAAGAGATTTCAAAAGACAAAAAAAGTAGGTGCATATCCGACAATTTTTTTTAGAAAACTAATGCAACTAGAAAATTGAAGAATGGAAATTCAAGAACAAACACATAATGAGGCTTGCTACTGTGATGCAAAAACTCTCCCAAATGCAACTAAAAATACATTAATAATGTTTTTATTGTTTTTTTTAAAAAATCAGTTAATTCAGTTTCGGACCCAATTAACCAATTTTTTATGATTTGACTTTAGCTTTAATAGTAAAGATTGATTGGTAAATTTTTTTTAGTTAATTTGGTTTTAACAAGTTCAGTTCAGGTGTGCTCACCCCCAGTTTTGAATTCGTAGTAAAATATTTGTAAAAATAAAAATAAAATTTATTTGATGTATTAGGTAAAGAGAATGATAAAAAATTCTAATGATATTGAGCATAAACTTTATTAAATTCTGAAAATATTATGTTGATGCA
>JBBMJZ010019835.1:0-45738 GCA_037833815.1 Zingiber zerumbet | reverse complement strand
GCGACGTTCGAGGGACGTTAAGCCGGGGCGGAAGCCTGCTCAAGGAGAATGCCGAAAATTAGGTTCGGGTGAGGCCTATTTCGGTTGGCCGGAATCACCCAAAAGAACGGAACTTCGGAAGTTGAAGCAAATAAGCAAGTGTGCTGGAAACATTGCTCAAGACGCTTTCATCATAGCTTGAAGGCGCCTTCACCTTGAAGGTGCCTTCATCTGGTCAAAAGTGACCGTTTGAGCGCGGATAGAGTTTTATCCGCTGACTTGGTTGGAGGCGCCTTGGATCTTTGTTGGAGACGCCTTGGACCTTCGAGATAGACTTTCCATGGGCTATAAAAGGACCTCTGGACCTAGGAATTATTAATTCATTTAAGCAATCAACTCAGTAGTCATTCCTAGCAATAGTTCTAAGCTTCCAAAATGTAAAAGACTTCTCCACCTTCAGAGAAGGAGATCTTTTAGAGCTTTTCCTACTGCCTTGGATTAACAACCTTTTTGGTTGTAACCAAGTAAATTGCTGATTTTTTTTCTTTATTTCTGTTAATTTATTTTATTACTATTGCACTATTTGAGTTGAAATAGTTGAGGAGGGTATACTTTTTATTTGCAGGCAATTCACCCCTCTCTTACCGACCCCGCTGCACCAACACAATAGTCCGACCAGCCCATTGGGTCGGTCGGATAACCTATTGGCTGCGATGATTGATTGTAGTGGCTTCAAGGGTTGCCCCTTCATTAACTTTGACTGCCATGTCAGTTGACTTCCTAGACTTTGACCCAACTCAGGGACCCCACGTCAATTATCGTATTACAAATTTTTCCCTCAAGTCTAGTCGAAGGAGACTGCAAGTCCGACTGACTAGATGCTTATGCTATTATGCTCTTGGTTCTCCAATAGGGTGTTCATTCTCCTTTGCTGTCACTCAGTTCAAATCGACATTATACTTAGCTGCTAGTGTTTCTGGGATATCTTGTTTCCCGATCAGAAGCTTCTTTATTATACTACCGCTCAGCTTGAGCTGACATCACTAATGATACCTTGGAAATAGGGCACGTCACTTATCATTAATGTCGAACATGATGAGCACGCTATCTCATCATAAGCCTGCTTATTATCTCCCATCCCTCATAAATGTTGCTTATAGTTTGCTACCACATATCAAATGCAGGTGAAATGTCTAATGTGATAAAGGTTTGTTGAGATTTTGATGTGATTACTATTGATTCGAATTCGACAATCTGGCTAAATCTCTTTTTTTATGCTCTTGATCAAATGGCTATCAGAGATCCCCATTAGGGTTTTTAAGATTTGTGCTTCAATGATACTTTTTCATTTTCACATCTTCTTTCCATCTTCTTCTTCTTTTATGCTCTTTGCTTGCCATCGTCGGTGATCGTTCAAACTCCTTGCTCCCTTAGTAGGTTCCATTTATCTCCTAGTTTCTGTAAATACTCCGGTAAGTTTTAATGTGATCAATCGGATTAAGTTAGATCCTGTTATTTTTGATGTCTTATGTCTAAGTGTGTAGGAGCTTAAGAACACAAGAAATCGAGCGAAAGACACAGTTAGTGCAAAGGATGGCACAGGAAGGGAGTCGATAGGCTCGGTGCATCCGAGGGACGAGGTGCTAAGAAAGAGTTCACCGACAGACAAGAATGACGTGCGCGACGTCCTAGGGACAAGAAGCGGGATCGGAAGACTGCTCGAGGAGAAGGCCAGAGTTGGATTCGGGTGAGCTCAACTATGGAAGGCTAGAGAATCACCCAAGCGATCGAAGGAGGAGCTAGCGACGGGAGAATGCGCTGGACGACCAGCCCGAGGCTGACTGCTCTAGACACTCGGACCAATTGGTTCGGGTGCCCAGACAACCAAGCCACCTCACATGTGCCTCATCGCAGTGTCGTTGTTGTGGATCACCCTTGGGTTCACATCAGCAATGGTCCGGGCGCCCGGGCATGGTCTAGACACATAAACATGAAAAAAAATTCAATCTCAGAGCCATTGCATGGAGATAAAGTTTGCCTCGCTGGGGCGCCTGGAGTTGCCACGTTAGCAAATGGCTAGTTTTGATTAGTGGACTATAAATAGAGCTCTGGTCTTCTTCATTTAAGACAACACACTCTGTATTACTTTCTAACTCTTGACTTAATTGTTTGCGCTTTCAATGATTGTAAGAGGCTACTCTGTCTGCTTGAAAGAAGAACATTAGTGGAGCTTGCCATTGCCTTGAATTAACAATGACCTAGGTTGTAACAAAGTAAAATTCTATTTGTCTCTTACTTCCTTTTGTTGTTATTTTCATCTAACTAATGTGAGTGTGTCTTTGCTAAATTCAAAAAGCAAAAGGAAGTTTTAAATTTACTTTACGGAGCAGTTCATCCCCATCTTACCGGCCACAGTAGACCAACAGTTTCGATCTACTTTATTCCTTTTCATGGCTTCTAGCCCACCGTCACTGTTCATGGGCTATGGTACCACTTTTGATTTCCATGTCAGGGAGGTGAACGAGATGTGCCTCTATTACCATATTCCTCCCGACCATTGCATCATCATCTCTTCTAGATACGACCACCCCTATCTTCCTCTGATCGGTTTTATTGCTTTCTTTAAGGACCAAGATGACCTTCACTTTCCCTTACATCCTTTTCTTTCTGAAGTTTGTTCTTATTTTCATATCCCTCTACAATAATTAGCACCTAATTCCATTAGGTTGTTGTGCGGAGTTATAGTGTTATTCCACTTGTATCAAGTCCCTTTGCATCAAATTTTCCATTACTTTTATTATCCAAAGAACTTTGAGCCAGACGTTTTCATTTTCCAAGAATGAGCGGATGTAGTATTTTTTGATAAAATGTCTCCTCTAATAAAGACTAGAAATCTCATTTCTTCTATCTCTGACTGGCTCATGCCATAGCTTTCCCAGTCAGATGGCAAATGGAGTTGTCCAACCCTCTCAAGTTGAGCAAGTACAAATAAGAGTCGGTCTACCTTGAGGCCTCCACTCAGCTAGCCAGTCTGAAATGTCATATCCACAAGTTACTGATTGAGGGAGTGTTGTATATGTTCGAATTGAGTCTCATCCGAACCCGACTGCCCGATAGCTTCGGTGAAACATTCATCATCTTATTTCTATTGAATCTAATTGATTTTTTCTCTATTTTGAAGCTAAAATCATGTGGAAGGTTTTGTTGGGTGATTCCATAAAGTTAGTGGATAAACAGATGGACGCTCGGGGGGAGGCTAAGTTGGAGAGTCATGGGCTGTCGTCGATCGGCCAATCTGAGGAACCAACCGGTGAAGAGGAGGCCAGCCAAGTTGCTGGGAGTGATGTAGCTGCCAACACCGAAGAAATGCCACCTCAACCTTCATTGCTTCTGATTGTTGTTCCCTCAAAGTCCATGACCTCTGCCGAATCCCTGATCCACTGTTGATGACACAAAAGGTGCCGATTAGCAACCCTCGTCAGGTCAGTGAGCCCAACTCCACAAACATCCATCGTGGCATCGATCGCACGACCATGATCTGAGCAAGGAGAGAACTCTACCTCTGTTACCCCTAAAGCCACAGCTAGTCAGCTTACTCTAGCATCATCCAAGCAGACACCTTCACTTTCTGAGTTGCCGATCGGAGCTATCTTGGCAGAGCCAGTTGCCTTTTTGATGCCACCTCTGACTGAACTGGTGTGATCCCTATCCATAATACACTCTACTCCCCTTTCCAAATCCAAAATAAAATCTAAATCTAGCTTCACAAATCCAAGTGAGCCAGGGTAAGCAGAGGCATGTCAGAGCGATCCTTAGGTTGCCCACTCATGACTTACTTTCCACACACTCGGCTGAGTCCCTATCCCCAGAGCACATAATAAAGATTCAAGGACCCTTGGCCCAAGCTTGGGTTGATTCTCGAACTTGAGCGGCCTCCAACTCACCTGAAGGGCTAGTTGACCATTTCTGCCAAGGCATTACTAGGGTAAGCTTTTTTTACCCTAGTATATTTGTCTGTCTCATGTGCTTCATCTAACCTTCTTTTTATTTTGATAGTTTTAGATTGAGGGCCTAGCTTTATACCAAAAATTGGTCAGGTTGAGCCATGAGCAAAAAATTCTATAGCGCTCGATCGGGGAAGCAGGCACCTCTTAGGGCTTAACCAAATGGCTATCAAAAGAAGTGACTCAATTGAAGAAAGAGTTGGAGAGTCAGTCGAAGACACTGTTGACGGCTGAGTGGGCCCTTTTTGTAGAAAAATATAAAAGTCACGACTAGGCTATCCAACTTGAAAGGCTCCAGAAACAAACTCAAACTTATGATTCATGCCTCCAGTCTACCAATACTCGAAAGTTCAAGGCCATCGAAGACTTATATATCAAGAATAAGGAGGCTCGAGCCTTCACCAAGAAATTGGATGAAGCAGAGGACGCTCTTCTCTCTAAACAAGTAAGTCAAGCGACTGACCAAGCCGTCAAGGACCTCCAATTTAAAGAGAAGAAACAAGCCCTTAATGCCAAAGACGTCAGGTTGGAGGCTTTAAAAGCCAAATTAAAAGCTTCCTGAGTGGAGACGATGAGCTACCAGGGAGGGGGTTCAATCGGCTGGAGGCCTTCAAGGTAGAATATTTGTGCTTCAAGGACTTCAACCAAATGATGGTTGATCGAACAACAAAAATGTTTAGCTATGGCACAGAGGGGCAATCAAGCAACTAAGGGAGGGGGCTATCTAACGGTCAACATCCCTAAGAATTTCATCCGACGCCAGAAGATTATGGAGAATATTCCTGACGACACCTTTCCCGACTTCACCTGATATTTCTCTTAATCTTTTTTGGAACTATTGTAATAACTTAACAACTTATGCTTCTCAGTTGTATATATTTTCTTATATGAATTAAAATGTCTTCATGAGTTAGACATTCTCTATCTTTCCTTATTTTGCCTTGCCTTGCCTTTTCTTTTATTTAGCTTAGCATTACTTGCTTAAACTTGCGCAAGTGGCCATTGAACAATCGTCACTCATATAAGTATCACTTATACCTTGTAAAAAGCTTTGAAGAAATAGCTTGACGGTTAAAGTACCATGGAAAAAACACTGCTCACTCATCATTATGCACATTCAAGACTTAGGTGTGAGAACAAACTCACTTATAACTCATTTGATCGGAGCTACAATCTGGGACTTGGTCATGGGAGTAAGCTCACTTATGACTCGTTTGATCGGATCAAGAGTCTTGGACTTAGTCGTCAGAGCAAGCTCACTTAAACTCAGCCAAATGACATGAGACTCTAGGACTTAGTTATGAGAGTAAGCTCATATATAATTGTTGGTGCAAGGAGCACCAGATGATCTAACTTAAGTTTTGATATTAGCAAAGAGTTCAAAGTTAAGTCTTATTGTTGTACTGATAAGTTTGACAAAGTATGCAAAAAAAGTCCTAAGTGATCTTAAACAAGGTGAAAGTCCTAGTTAAGGCTAAGTAAAAGAATTCCTAGTGGACACTAGGTAGGTGGAAAGTCCTAGTTATAGTTAGACAAGAAAGTCCTAGTTCAGGGGATTAGGCAAAGTCTTGACAGGTTGAGGACATCAGGCAAAAATCCTAGGGTTAAGGATATTTAGGTGGAATTCCTGGAGGTCACAGGCACCAGACAAAAGACTGAACAAGTTGGGGTTTGGAGGTCCAATGGAAAGTCCTGAGGTCTCGGATGCTGAGCAAAAGTCTAAACGGTCTAGAGAGCCGGTTTAGCAAAAGGTAACTCTCCTGAGAGAAGCAGGCGAGGACGCATTCTTCATAGAGGGAACAATAAGCGTCGGTCCGACCTAGAGTTTCAGTGAAACTCAAAGTCAAGACCAGATAGTCTGGAGACTATCAAATATTACTCTGCTTTACATATTATTGCTTGTAGGACTAACTTTGTGTTGTAGAAAATCAAAAGCTAAAAAAAAGGGCTCCAGGCGCTGGAGCTTGTCCAAGCGCCTGAACAAGTGGATAGGCACCCGAACGATGAGCTGCAGTGACATGCTTGAACTGGCCAAACCACTCGACGGTTCGATCACCTGGAGGTGGATAAAGTTTGCAGGATAAATTTTCGATGAGGTGCAACCACGTCAGCACACTCTAGGCACCTAGGGGTCATTCTAGGCACCTGGAGAGGTCCTGTATAAAGGTCCAAATCATTCTCTTGTATGCTGCTTCAAAACATCAATTCTGGCAATTCATTCTCTTGCACACTGCTTCAAAGACGACTCGACAACGCCGTAACGTTGCTTCGACGACCGAATGCCCAAATCTCCAAATCCTTAGTTGTCAGTAAATTTTATATTCACATTCATATTGTAATCAAGATGTCTTTTTGTAATACATTGAATTATTAGTGGATTGCCCAACAATAGCTATCGACGATCGTGGGGCCTTAGAGTAGGAGTCATCATAGGCTCTGAACCAAGTAAAAAATAAAGTGTTAGCGATTCTTCTTTTTCCCTTCTTTGCTTTACTTTCTACTATGTTTACTTGATTGTATTTTCAAAAAACATGAAAAATCTATGAAATCTATTTAACCCCCCCCCCTCTAGCGGGGTCACTCTAAATTGGTGAAACCCCCATTCGAGCAAAAGTTTTTTCATGTTTTTCGTTTTTGAAAATATTCTTACGCCTTTTTTCTGATTTTACATGTTAAGTATGAAAAAAATAATGATAATAATAAAAAATAGAACAAGTCCATACCTACCACGCTCATGCTCATTTCTCTTTTCTTTTCTTTTTCTTTTTTCTTCTTCTCCCATTCCTTCTCTTTTATGCTTCTCTTCAATGGCATAAAAATCACAGCAACCCTTTTCTCCTCCTCTAGAGAAGAGCAAAGCGGGCAGCCTTGTTGCCTTTTCTCCAGCCACCAGCCCTTGATCTTGGCAGCATCATTGAAGCTCCTTGGAGTGCGTCAGAGCTCATTGGACCATCAGAAAAGAGGGGAAAACAAAGCATAGTTACTGCCCTCTTTTCTAGATGGGTGAGATGCTTAGGATTTAGCCTAATATTTCATATGCTTATGCCAGTGCATTGCTATAAATTTGGACTTCAAACAACATATATCGATCAATTTGAGTTAACTAACTAGTAACAAACTAGTTATATCTAACCGCTCAAATTGACCAACTCGAGTCAATAGCTATTATTTTGTGGTGGTTAACTTTATACAAAGGTTAGACATTTCATCATAAGAACATTTTTTTAGTTTTTAAACCATGCTTGAACTTTTTAGAAAATTAACAATCTTAGGGGGGCTTCAAACTTAATTTTCAATAATTGGACTTTTTCAAAATCCTTTCTTTTTAAACCTTTAACAAAACATTTTAAAAAATTAATCACTTTTGAAATTTTTCAAAAATTTATCAAACACCTTCAATTTATTTTCTTTTCAATTTCTTAAAATTTCTCTTTTTAAAAAAAATAATAAATTTTCCCTTTACTAAAATTTTCAATATTTTTTACTTTACAACTTTAAATATTTTTCGAAATTTTTTTTAAACTTTAACCTTTACTTAAATTTTCAAATATTTTCAACATTATTTCCTTTACAAATTTAAAAAAAAATCAAAATTTTAACTTTGCTAAATTTTCTAAATTTATACTGTACTAAAACTTTTCAAATATTCTCAATTTTTTTTCTTTAGCAACTTTTCAAAATTTTATCTTTTTAAATACTCTCAAATTTGAAAATTTTACTTTACGAAATTTTTTCTCAACTTTACTAAACTTTTCAAATGTTTTCAACATTTTCTCTTACTTTACACAAATTTTGTCTTTTTAAAATTCTCATAATTTTATCATTATTCAAACTTCACTTAGATGAATAAGACTTGCATAATTTAGGTAGGTAACATTTACCAATTACATCATATGTAACTCTTGTTTAGTGAGGTGAATAAGACTATCTATTCATTTGCCCATCGTTTGAAATTCATATTATAACTCATCTTGAGTTAGCTTTGGCTAATCGCCCAAGACTAGTATAATTTGAATTACATCATATGGGATAGGCCTCTAAGTCTTCAACCCAATTGAGGTAACTTAGTTAAGTCACACCCAAAGTTTAATAGTCGAACATCACAATTATCCTGTCGTACTCTACCAAGATAAATCGAGTCATTTTACTTTGGAAAACCTGACTATAATTAATTGAGGTACTAGTGAGTACTAAACTTTAGTAGGCATATTAAAAGGACCTAATTATGATTAAACTACATATACATCGCATACAATCATAGTATATCGTGACATACATCAACATATATGTTAAATAGAATGTAACATGGTTATGACCCAATCTACTACGATCTTCTCAAGTCAATGAGAAAATCGAAAAGTCAACCTAGGTAAAAGCATCTTCTCCAAGTGCTTCCTTGGTCGTCGTGTGTTGTTGTTCTTCTCCCTTTTTTACCATCCTCCAATAGACTAGTTTATTTTCTAATTTATACATTACAACATTTAAAGAAACTTCAAGTTACATTCGAAGATAGTTTAAATTTACAATAAGAATAAAAAAAAAGATAAAAGGCACGACATATAGACTGTATTATGAATTACAACACACACACACATAATCATTTCGGGGTAAAGGGTCATACATATGCATCATGTCATATAACATTCACAATAGATCTATGACATATAATTTACTATGATTTCAACAACAAATTATGAGTTGCAACGCCATAGCGGTTTCGTTAGCCAATTAGTGGGTGGGTGTCAAGGGGGCAGAGCCCCTTGTGGGGGTTTCAAGGAGCAGCGCCCCCAAAGTAAAATTATTTTACAAACTCATTTGAATGAGTTGTTGTCATACTCAAGACCAACAAAATTGTTCACAACAGCTTGTGTGTTTTACATAATATGTTCTTAACATATGCCAACCCGAGACCACCCATAATCATGTATGTTTCTAACGAAAGAAATCAGACTATAGCACGTGCTCATAACACATATGAAGATGTTATATCCTCTAGTTTGTTCAACACAAAATAAATATTTATAACATGATGCAAATCATAATAAAAGGCTTATACAATTTTTATATAACATATTAAAACATTACTACAACTTAGTATATGCCTTCGCAAGCGACTCTAATATCACTGTTAGGATCTTGAGCGCAAAACAACACAAGCGCAGTGGAATATTATCAAGATCATTTTCAGAAAATTCATACGAAGGAAACTATATACTAGTTGAATTGAGAGTTTTACCTTTATTGCGTAAACAAGAACTCCATACATCAATTTTTCTTTAGATGCAGATCTCAGTGCGATCAAGTGTTTATGCCTCTATGGTATCCACATAAGCACGTTCTCCCGCTCATCTCACGAACTCATGACTTGCAGAAGAAACAACCTCTGTTGTGTTAACAACCTCTCAAGGAAGTTTCATCCAAGAAGAAGAAGACGAGGAGGAAGAAGAAGATGATAAGTCTCATATATAAAATACAATGCCAAAAATCCTTTTATATTGATCGAATGAATACTAAGGGATTTTGCCCTTTGGTGCTCCTCTTATTAATGTATGATTAATCTAAATTAATCATCATTGTCTTTTGATCTTCCTTCTTCAATAAGTGGATTCAATTGAGTCTAACTTAGATTAAACTCAATTTAACCCAATGAGTCTAACTTATTGAGCAACCCAATAATATTAAGGCCCATAATAATTTAGTCAAATTAAATTAAACATATTTCCAAATCAATATGTTCTTTGTATGTAACCCAATAAACTCTTGTAATGTTGACAATGTATCTAAAATTATTTTAGAAACATAAACAATGAGTGACATCTAACAATGCATCATTGCAACCAAATGACAAGAATGTCGAGATCTGACCTAACATTTCTATGTCTATTATCTTGTATGAATTGTTCCTTCTATCCTTGATATCTAGATTGACTAATGAGGCACAAACCGTGTTATCCTCTTATCAATCTTTATATTAAGTAGACACACTCAATCAAGTAAACTCAATATTTCATATTAACTAATTTGAGCATGACCATGCATTCTTGTATCCTACTTAATCAAGGGGTCCATAGATATCACTTATATCATATGGAATGGATGGATCTCATCTACATCATTCACATACCTCCGCATAACTTATTGCATACCCAATGATCAATTTTATAGTCCACCTTGTTACAGGTAACGTTTGCTGATACCAAAGTGCACAACTTCTTATGTAGACAACCATAGTAACTTTAGGTCTATGAACTATTTATACCAATAGTCACTATGAGAATGTTTATGACACTCATATAACGATCCATAAAACATCACATGGTATGTCAATTTAGTACTTATTCTCTAATATATACTCATGTGTCAACTTGATATCTCATATCCATAACTTGTGAGATTAATTTATCAATTGACCTACATGCTAGTCTTAATACATTAATATTGTCCTTGTATATTAATGTTTAACTAGGAATAGTTAAGAGTAGTGTCTATATATATTTACAAGCTCCCATTATCAATTCAACCAATTAATATATTGTAGACTAGAACCTACTACCTTAAGACACTATTATACTTATTCATCTAGCACAGATTTGAAGTAAATACAATAGTCATTATCTTTTATTAATAAAATATGATACACCATGTCCTAAGTCAATTAACTCTTGAATGACTCTTAGGGCTTACACTAACAGAGGGGACGTCCATGACCACTTAGTTAAATTTCTTGATATAAGCCCTCAATGACTTTTTAGGCCCTTGCTTGAGAGAAAAAAGGCTTAATGTCGTCTTATGATAACAACAGTTGCTAGCAAAGGTAAGGTAGAGGTATTAGAAAATTATCCCTCGGAAATGTAAAATCATTCTTATCTAGGCAAATCAATTTCATGGAAAGACATGTATCAATATCGATTTTGTTGTTGCTATGAATGACTTCTAAATCACCAAGTTCACAACCCAGATTTATAGCTATTTGGATGATCAATCTACCAAAGACTATTAACCCCGCTTTACTGGCTCTTGTAAGGGTTTGCAGAAAATAGAAACTGATATCAAAGTCAACTTTATTGAGCATTGCTTAAAGAGAATAAAGTTCCACCTTTCTAACTACCCCGTCACTATCCCCTCTATCAAAGATAGTTTTGCTCATTACACGGTGGAGGTATCTGAATGAGCAAAACCCCAAGATGGTTTTGCATGTGGAAAACCTTAGCTCTAGAGGGCTCATAAGGATCTTTTAACCCGGTAATAGAAGTCCAAAACCCATTCCAACTAAAACTCGAATCAAATCTACAAGATCCACCGGTAGGTAGACTAAAATAATTATTAAAATCACTAAATGTCCGCTAAAATTCTTGGTTCATAAGTCTAAAATTGATGTTACCAATATAATCATCTTCGAAAGTGTAGTGGACCTCAATTGAACTTAAAAATTTAAGGACAAGTCGAGAATATGTTGGTTGATGTGTATACATCATATCATTCCAATCAGAAGCGCTAATCATCCAATCTACATCATCCTTAATACCCAAAACTTCCATGGTAGTTGGATCCAAATATCTAGTGTAAATAGTCTTTCTAACAACAAGAAAATCATATCTAGATTTATGTTCTTCATTTATAAAAATAATATGATATTCATTGTCGTTACCTTCGTCGTATGCACTCTGCTTGCCTTTGTGAATGTCCTTGAAACAACATATGGATTCGGTCGGAAGTCGGTTGAATCACCTTTGTGCCGAGTCGGACAGGGTCGTGAAGAATACTCGACACTTGACCCCGTCCATGTACTAATGGAAGATAGCTGCATTTTCAAATTTGAGTAAGTCAACCTTTGGGTCAGTCGCCTCTCCATATTCTCTGATCAAGAGAGGTCGAAAATGACTCGGTAGTTTATCTTCCAAGATTTCTTGGGAGAACGACATGCTTGCTTACTCGAGAGAGCTACTAGTCATTGGGGATTTTCCTTTACGATGGTCCCGGAAGGGTGCATTTTCAGAGGACGATCCTTGAGGCTGCTCTGCTCTGCCCATGTCGTAAAGGGGTGTGTGGAACAACGCCTGATGATGGGGACATGGGCAGAAGGCTGGTCGGATGTACAGGTGCTTGCAGGAAGGTAGTTGGGGGAGGCTAGATCGGCTAGAACCCGATCAAGCCTTCCATTTGAGTACCTCACTCGGCCTGATGTCTAGTCGCAGACACAGTGAGCTCATTCGGAAGATGGCACTCGGTCGTTGCTTGCTAGTGTTGCACCATTTCTAGTCGCTCGAGTGGCTATTAACAGTTCTAAATCTTCATGCGATAGTGTCATGGGTGATGAGTCGTCAAGTCTCGTTCATCCTCATGTTTCATATGCAAGTGAAGTTCCCATAAACGACGCTAAATATGATCCTTTATGAAATCGATGCTGATGGAATGCTCGATATGTGGCTCAGTAGTCAGATGTTAACCAAATGAAGACTCCTCACTGTCAAAAGATTAACTTTGAAGCACTCCTGCGTATCAAAAGGAGCGTCAGTGATCGGGTCAGGGAAGAGCGCCCTAGCGTAGGCCCTTCGACGCTTAAGTCAATAATAGTAAAAGGTGATGAACAATAGTATAAATGAACAGTGAAAACATGTAGTCTCGCGTAATGTGAACGTATCTATACCTGTAGATGGAGACCCGTTTTTATAGTGTTACTGTTTGTTTGTGCATGAATCTCAAAGCATTTTCAAAAAAAGGCATGTCATAAAGATGCTTTGACACCTTTTCAAAATGGACCCACAATCTCTGCGTTGGTAGAAAGAAAGCTTCTGATGCACAACTTGCATATAGAATATTCTCTGTTCTTCGTGACACAAAACACCAAAAAGGAATATAAGGTCGTTGGTTGGGGTCCACAACCTGCTTACCTGGCAAACCGACAGAGCTTTTCCCATGACTTGTTCAACAATCGCTTGGTTGACCGAACATATAGAATGTCATCAAGGACTCGTCCCTTACTCGGTCTATTGATTTTAACCAAAGAATTCAATCAGACAGAGCATCCATTATGTCTGATTGGACCATAGTTCTGATCGACTAAAATGCTTGATCAAACTATTCAGTTGTGTTATCTTAAAGAAATTTTGATCCTGAAGAGTGCTGACTCATTTTGAGCTATTTGTCCATATTCAGAGATTTGGCGTCCGACCGACTCGATAGTCTGGTCGGATAACCTTTTGGCTGCGATGATTGACTGTGTTGGCTTCAAGGGTTGATCCTTGACTTTGACCATCATATCAACCAGCCTCCTGACTTTGACCTGACTCGAGGGGCCTCACCTCAATCACTGCAGATATTCTATCAAATTTTTAATATATCAAAATTTTTAATATAAATTTCGTCCGATTCATAGTAAAATTATTCGATATTTTAATATTTTTAATATGCCAGAAACATAAAAGAAAAAATATATATATTTATCCAATTGTCCAACAAATTATTTAGTATTTGATTATTTTAATATAACTAAAGTACTAAAAATATTAAATTTGATATCAATATTGATAATTAAAATTTTAATATAATATTAAAATATATTTTAGCTCTATTGTTTATCCGATCTCTACTTAAATAGAAATAAACCGGACCAAACCGTGTGTCACCTGGTCCGAAGGTTTGATTAAACCGTTTCAAACAGGAGTGTGGCTATGTTCGACGAGATCCACCCCATTGATGCAAAAAAGGTGGAGACGGCCACCCCAGCCGCCCCCCGAGCCCTGCCCACGGGTTATTCGGGACGAGATCCACCCCATGGCTAGAAAGACGGAGGTCCGTGGATCGGCGGCGGCGGCATCGGGGAGGCATACTCCGGCCGACGTCGATGGGGTAGCTGCCTCGTCTTTTCTCTGGTCGACGACTGTTCTCGCGCCCTCCACGGCTGTAGCCGTGGCGCTTTTCGCCTTGCTGATCCGCTTGCTGGTGTCGCTCGGCCCGTACTCTGGCCAAGGAACGCCATCCATGTACGGGGACTACGAGGCCCAGAGGCACTGGATGGAGATCACTCTCCACACGCCGACCGCCGAGTGGTACCGCAACACCGCCGCAAACAATCTCTCTTATTGGGGCCTCGACTACCCACCGCTCACCGCGTACCAGAGTCTCGCCCACGCCTTCCTCATCAACGCTTCCATCCCTGAATCTCTTGCCCTCTCTTCCTCCCGCGGGTTCGAGTCCCATAAATCGTAATTTTTCTTGATCACCCTCTTTGCTCGCGACTGTTTCTGTTTTGTGACTTCTTGACCCCCAAATTGATTTGATGGCGCGTGTAGGAAGCTGGCAATGCGGTGGACGGTGTTGTCTTCGGACTTGCTTGTGCTCTTTCCGGCAGCCATCTACTTTGTATCGGTTTATTTTCGGCGCAATGTTGGCGGGGATGTGAAGGGACGGTCTTCTCCTTGGTTTCTTGCGATGATCTTACTGAATCCTTGCCTGATCCTCATTGATCATGGACATTTTCAGGTTCCAAGACTAAAAATTCGAGCTTTTTAAGCAGATACTTTTTTTGTTCACTTCAACTCACGCTTCATGGATGCATACAGGATGTTGTGCCTTCTTACTTGACTAGGTGCTATTTACTTGCGTGTATACATTAAGGCAATAAACTAATAGTGTAGGAATGAAATCTACTCTTACATTAAGGCAATAAACTAATAGTGTAGGAATGGAATGAAATCTACTCTTGGTGTTATGCTTAGTAAAGCATTTATTTGGAATTAGCTAGATGGATCATTTTTGGACTTGGCCTTTGCTATGGGCAATATCACTTTTATCTTTCAGTTGTTGATGGGAGCTCATGCTTCATTGATCTTGTTTTATTTCTACTCAAATTATAGTTATTCATATATTGCAAACACCCACTGTAGTCATCTCTCGATTTCTTCTTGATTAGAGAGTGCTAGTAATATTAACGATATATATGTTTCTAGTCTAGAAGTCACTTAAGAATATTAATATCAAACAGCAAAAGAATATTTAGCGGAATAATTTTCAAGTTTTTCCTTTTGAATTATTGTCACAAATTTGTCTAGAAGTTATTAGTGTGGAAATGTGAACTTGTCCATCTATTTCAACTATACCTTTAGCTTCTATTGTATGTTTTCTACCTTTTGTATTTATTAGCCCTATTGAAGTGTGAATTAACCATTCTAAAGCATTTCCATTGTATCAGAAATACTTCTCTTTTTCTTTTTTCAGTACAACTGCATCAGCCTTGGCTTAACACTGGGAGCCATAGCAGCTATTTTGTCCCAAAAGGAAATTACTGCTTCTATTCTCTTCTGTCTTGCAATCAATCATAAACAGGTATCTTTCTGATGCTAACTATGCTAAAGCAGACACTTTTCCTTCTATCACGAATCTGTTTTTTCTTATGTTATTACGTTGTGAAATCTACTATTAAGCACTATGACAATGTTGTAGGTATTTAATAACGGAATAATGGAAATTTTTGTCTGTGCCAAGTATAAAACTAAACAACTAATGCTGGTTGCTCAATCTATTTTCATGTCCTCTTTTTCAAGTATATTTTCTTAAGTCCTCTTGTACTGTTTTCCTTGTAATGCAAAATGTAATTCTATTTAAAGATTATTTATCTAATGCTATAGTACATCAACTATGGTCCTGTTTGGTGGATACTGCTGCTGTTTTACCTTTCAATTGACATAAAAATATCTATTTAGTCAATCTTGATCATTGAATTCTTGATCGAACAAGAATCAAATCCTTGTGTTATCTAAAAGTGACCCACATGGGGCATAAGTGACTTCCAAACTAATGATATAAATCTCTGTTGAAAGACACAATCATTGGTAAAAGCATGTAGCCTTGATTCCTAAATTTTCTCGCATTGACTATTGATTAGTTATGTATGTGGATATGATTAGCCATGTCTTCAAAATTGATCCTAGCATGTTATATGTTGATATTATCATTAATGGTTGATGATGTAATGACTTGATTGATATAAAACCATTTTCTGAATGATTAACATCACACAAAATTGAATGCTGACCAAAGCAGCAGTAAAAATTGAGTAATTCTTCTATATTAGCCCCAGATAGGAAGTTAATTTAGATGGCTCACAATACAATTAAAACTGTTATTTAAGCAAGAAAACCTGATTATAAAAAAATAATTATTCAAAGAATTATTCAGTTTACTGTTTGCTTAGCATTTTATTATTGTAAATATGCTTGGATTTGCAGATGAGTTTATACTATGCACCTGCATTCTTTAGCCATCTGCTTGGCAAATGCTTCAGACGTAAAAATCCAATCTTTGAAGTCTTGAAACTTGGACTTGTGGTTATTGGAATTTTTGCACTTGTTTGGTGGCCTTACATACATTCTTTTCAGTCGGTGATGGAGGTAAATATTCATGCTGACATTGTTTCTATTGAAAAACAAATTACATCATTGCCAAGTCTTGGTTTCTTGGTGTTTTTATCTTGCTATCTCCAAATATATATTCCATGATTTGAAGCTCTCATTGATATAAACAGGTGATACACAGATTAGCTCCTTTTGAGAGGGGAGTCTTTGAAGATTATGTTGCCAATTTTTGGTGTAGCACCTCAATGCTCATAAAGTGGAAAAGGATATTTACGATAAGTACAATGAGATTCATATGTTCCATTGCAACAATTTTGGCATTTTTCCCATCATTTGTTCAACAGATAAAGTCTCCCAGTGATCTAGGTTTCCTCTATAGTTTGCTGAACAGCTCATTTTCATTTTACCTGTTCTCTTACCAAGGTATGTTTATAAAAACCTCGTCTTTGCTATTTTCACATTATCAATTTTTGAGATTTGGTACCTATACAATCTTGGTTTTTGGCAGTGCACGAGAAGTCAATTCTACTACCTCTTCTACCTGCAAGCCTCTTAGCACTCCAAGAGCCTACCCTGTTTGGGTGGCTGATAAATTGTTCCCTATTATCAATGTACCCTCTAGTGTGTCGCGATAAATTGTCACTGCAATATGGATCTGTTCTTGCTCTGTTTGCTCTTATATTCTACGCTCCTCATGGAAAGCAGCATGGACGGGTAGACAAGTCTTCGACAAAACGAGTAGCCCTTTTGACAGTAGGATTAATTTGTTCCGTGGCACTTCATTTGGTTTATTTAGGTTTAGAGCCTCCAAAGAGATATCCTTTTCTCTTTGAGGCCTTGATTATGTCTTTCTGCTTCTCTCAGTTTGTCATCTTCACTGTGTACACCAATATCAAACAGTGGATGCTACTGGATCACTCTTCTCTCAAGATGAGAGTAAAGAAGGATTCTTGATCAGAATTATGGTGCAGGAGACAAGTTTAACATTCACTTGTAACGTATAGTGATTATTTTTACATGTTTTCGTGAGTATTTGATCGATCGGGCAGCTTGTGATACTCACTTTCACTGTTCTGTTTGAAAATTGATTATTTGTAGGGAATGAAATAGAGCAAAGTAGAAATGATTGTTGGTTAGTTTAATTCATTCAATTGGGACATTCTTGTATGTAATGGAGAATAGAAATATTACACTAGCGCCGCTCGATTTGCTCGGTTCAAGCCTTAGCTATCTCCCATCATAGTTGATTCGGTTCACCCTTTCACCTTACTACATTTAATTTGTCTAAGTTAGAGGATTTACATTAGCTATCCTATCTAAATATTTTATCCTTTTACTCTATTTATTCCCTAAATTTAGATTTGATAAATAGAGATTCACTAAATACAAGGGATGAAATTTCTATTTTAAAAATAAAATAATATTTCTTTTTAATCTCTCTCGTTCCATTCATTTTATAAATATAATAATAAAAAAATAAAATAAAGAACATAAAATGATAAAAATAATTAAGGATGGTGAAAATTTTAAGGTAGTTGATGTAGTATATGGTGAAAAGCGATTGTCTAAATTTAATAAAGTAATTATTTACCCTAAATTTTAGAGATAGTAATATGAAAACTAATGTGGATGCTCTTATATTTTGTCAAATTCACTCCGCTTACTTGGTCCATTCAATTTGTTTAACTCTATTGGTCATCTTAATTCCTCTATTTCACTCATAGAGCAATCAATATTCTATATAAACAAATAAAAAATATTTATCTCCATGAGTAAAGTAAAATTAAGGAAACAAATAAGAAGATTAAAGTTAAAATTTCAATAGAAATGAATATTTTGGACGTCAATTTTTAAGTATGCATAAGTTATATTTGTAGAAATTTTTTTTACAAATATGTGATAGTTAGAGTTTGAACCGTGAGTACCTAGGTGACAATCTGAATATCCTATTACGGCACTATAATCTTAAAAACATAGTAAATTAGATAGAAAGAATGAATATCCTATTACGGCACTATAATCTTAAAAACATAGTAAATTAGATAGAAAGAATGTGTACTTTCTACTTTCAAAATTAATGGACAAAACATTGACACTGAATTATATTAAAATAAAATCAATTTATTTATTAAAAGAATAAAATATTCATTTATGTTTTAAAAATATAGGAATAGTAATATTTTTTATAGAAAAAAAATTTTGACTTTTGATTTTTTTTAAGAACAAAAATAATATTTTGATCGTTCTAGTTTCATATGTTAATTTGACATAATTTTTTTAATATAAATTTCAGTATTTTAATTAAACATAAGGTGTAAAATTATATTACAATAAGGTCATGGGTTTATTTCCGAAATTGGGGCTTTTAAATCAATCACATTCACAGTAACAATCCCTAATTCCCTTTCTCCACATCCAATCGGGAAGCCGTCAGCTCTCCTCGTTGCTTCCGAAGATCACAGGTCCACCTCCAACGAAAGCCGAACTTGGAAGATTTGGGAGCAGCGATGGCCACGGGATCCGGCCTCTTCAAGTTCCTGCGGCCACGCCTTCGACCTCAGTCGGACGACATAGCCGCCGCCGCCACCTGGGGCGTCGCGGCTATCACCACCGCCGTTTGGATCATCCAGGTAGGGAGGAGGTTCCTTGATCGCTGTCATAATCTCTCTACTAGATCCATGTTGTTTCCATGTGAAAATAGTATTTTTGGGGTGTTTAAGATTTTTTTTTTTTTAAAGAACACATTTCGTCAATCGTTCACATCCTTTTATACATACTGGGAAAAGAATAGATCAAATCCGTCTTGTTATATCTGCCAGAATGCTCTCCTAATCCATCGTCTAGATAGGCAGCGTATTGCCATTTACTCTTACTGGCATACTATTTTGTCAATCGATGTTTAGAATGATACCTCGATCAACATTTGAAACCGTCTAGCCAAATAATGATGTCCATGTTAATAATCATATCAAAGTAGAAGTATAGAATTCCAAGTCATAGGTGAGTAATACTTTTCCTGAACCCTTATTCCAACATGTAATGCATCACATCCAACAATATTCAATTTTGTGAAACTCTTGCAGTTCAAAAACTAGCCGTCGTCATTGACTTATTGATTCGTTCCAAGGCTCATTGTGTAGAATTTGGCCTTCCTAAGCTATCCTTCTTCGGAGACTCTGTGATGAGATTTCCAGCAATACTAACATTTTTATCGGCCTCACTTTTAAATGAATCAAACCTGTGAATTTTCATAGTTCTTTCAGAGACCTCACATTCTTTGATAGGTTTTACCTTTGATTGAATCTGGTTTTAATTCTTGCCACAACAAAACCCAGAAATACCACACCTCTTGCTATAGGAATGAGCATTTCCTTAAGGTTCAGTATTTTGCTTTTATTTTTTATTTTTTATTTTTTATTTTTGAAAGATCCAGATTAGATGGCTCTTCCTCATATTTGCCATAGTATAGCACAGTTCAATTTATTGGGTTAATGATGGAGACCAAAACCAAAGCCCAAATATTTTTGGTTTTGAATCCAAACTAAAACTGTGCCAAAACTATTTCGGTTTGGTTTGCAACCAAACCAAACTTTGTATTTTGCAGTGAGTTTCTATATAACCTAACCTTCAGGAGCAAGTTAAGCAGGGTAAGCACGATCGGGGACTCTTGTTTTATAGCATAAAGTTCATAAGATACCTCCACTTGCTTTTGTATCTCCTTTGCACTAGCAGCTTTTGGAACACAAGCAACATCGATAAGAAAGCTCATGATGTCAAATCAATGGCACGCATCGGAGGGCAACTGATTCCTATGTACCTCCTGAATGCATTAAGCTTCTCGTGATCTCCATGTTTAGTTACTGACCCATCATCAATGACCATCCAAATGAGCTTAGGCCGCATTAGTGTTTTTAAATTTTATTTTTGCTCTCTTTATGAAAAACCTTTGTCTGATTAATGATTTTGTATTTTTATCTTGGCAGCCTTTTGACTGGCTGAAGAAGCAGCTCTTTGAAAAACCTGAACCTAAGAACTGAAATTTGTGGACAGCAGCATTGAAGCAAGGAGAATGTCCATGTTGAAATAAAGATGCTTCTCAGTTTTTTTTAATGAATTTACTCTGAATGTTTTTTTTTTTTGCCGAAATAATGTTTGAGAAATCAATCAAGCTTATATGATTTTGGTCTTGCTTTTTATTGGGTTCTCAAAAGTTTTGAGAGAGATTTTGGTTGAATTTTTCATGTTGAAATTATTTATTATATTGCTTTTGCAGCTTAAGACTTGAGGCGTATATTTATAAAAAATATCAAGTAACACTGAATGTATTGTTCTGGTTTCACATAAGTTTTTCGTAAGTCGTTAGGATAAATTGAAAAATGCTTGTGGCAGAAGGTCCAAAAGCTCGTGATTGCGCATTTTATTTAGAGAAATTTTTTTATAAATGTATCCTAGTCAAGGATAGGATCGTTAGTGTTTAGATGATAATTTGACATTTTTATGTTGTACCATTGTCGGGGTGACTTGAGTCCCTTCGGGGCGGTGCGATGATTAAGGCATGGGGTATTACTACATGAGATCTTGGGGTTGAAATTCGGCGTGACCGAGCATAATCTTCCTCATGTCTTGGCCATCTGCACTAATGGCTAGTAGTCACCCGTGATTTACCTCCTCTGTGTTGGTCTAGGGATGAGTTGGTGGGGGTGCTAGGGGCGAGCGAATCGCCTTTTGCCACATTCAGGGTGACTTGAGGAATATATTTATACATTTATATGTTGTAGGTAGTTCGGAATGTGAGCAGGTTTGAAAACGAATTTTAGAATGTCGGGGAGGGTCTTTTAACGCCTTTTCTTTTCATCAGAATTATTTGGCAAATATTTAGGGAGAGGGGGAACAATTGTGGCAAAAGGTGAATACGCTCGTCCTCAGCCTTCCTGTCAATTCGTTCCAGGGCCAATACGGAGGAGGTAAATTACGGGTGGTTACTAGCCTTTGGAATAGTGACTAGCACATAAGGAAGATATTTTATCTCAGCTTTACAGAGATTTGAATCTCAGACCTTATTATGGTAACACTTCATGTGCTAGTCACTAGACTGGGGCAACAAGACACTTGAATATATAAAATTAAATAAATTTTGAGAAATAATTTGACAATGATAAAAGGACAAACATTTTGTAAAATTCTGATGGCAGCTAGGACTCGGAGTGCCATTTCATTCACAAAACTGTGACTCTAAAATCAATTTGGAAATTTTCACTTTTATTTTAGAAATAAATTTAGAATATTTTTCAATAATTTTTGGATCCAAAAATTAAACAAAACAAGGGCAGTCCGGTATACGAAGCTCCCATTATATAGGGTCTCGGGGGAATGATCCATTATATGCAGTCTTACCCTACTTTTTGCAAAAGACTATTTTCAGGATTCGAACCCATAATTTTTTTGGTCACATAGCAACAACTTTATCGTTGCGCCAAGGCTCTCCTTCAGATCCAAAAATAAAAAAAATAAAAAAAATAAGATAATTTACCAAACAACACACCTAAAGTTTTAAATTTACTAAATGGAATCAGGTATCACATGGACTTTTTAACGATTATTCTTTATTACATGTTAATATTTATGAAAAACTGAAATAAATAATGGATATTATGTTTAAACTCCTTAAAACCTCAGGAATCCATAGAAACTAAGTTCTCTAAGTCCATAAATAATTTTTCACCGAAACACACTTATGGACATAAAGAATTCTAATTACATTCACTTTAATTCTAGTGGATTTTTTGAGATGATAAAGAATTCAAATATGTTATTCATGGTTTATTTTTGACTTCTAAGAGACGTAGGATCGCTGACGTTCCTCTCATCCACCGTCAAAATCTTACGATTTATTATTCTTCCCCTATTTAATTCCCGTCCGACCCGATTGAGACCTCTCTTCTTCAGATCTGATCTAAACTGCGCCCGACTCGCCCACCTCCTTCGTCGTCATCGTCGCCGGAGCCGAAGATGTACATGGCCTACGGATGGCCGCAGGCCATCCCCATTGAGAGTGGCGCATCCACCTCCTCTTCCCCTTCCGATCGGGTCGTCTACCTCAAGGCCATCAATCGCCTCCTCCTCGTTGTCTCCTCCACTCACCTCGAGCTCTGGAGCGCCTCCCAGGTACGCCTCGACTCTCCTCCACTCATCCCATCGCCTGGATCTCGGTTCTGTTTGACGGGTGCGCTCGATCCCGCAGCACAAGGTGAGATTGGGCAAGTACTTCAGGGACGCCGACTCGGTCGAAAGAGAGGGAGAGAATCTCCAAGCGATTTGGAGCTCTGATACCAAGTCGATCGCGGTTCTTGTAAGTGAGGATGGACTGATTTGTGTTGACCTGTATCCGATGATGTTTCTTGAGGGCCATATTTCTAACTTGACATTCTTAATATATGGGTAAAATACGGAATCATGTTTTCGGTTTTGACGTCCTACACTTTGGTCTGCTCTTTGTCAATTCTTATGCCTGCTTTGGTTCTGGAATTTGCATAGAATTGCCTAGCCGTTGTGTCAATGTTCTGCGAGCACATCTCTATACCATTAGGAACTGAAAAATATTTATGTACGTGTCTAAATTAAGCCAGATTCCTACTATTGGCAGCCAATATATTCCACTTATTTTATAGTTAACATACAAGGCTTAGTTAACTCTCTAGTCATCACTGAAATTACCAGAGTTTTACAATTTGAATTCAGGATTCAGATATTTTGGCTCTAGATTGTATTTACTTTCATGAACGTTGAGAAAATTAGTGTCTTAGTATTTTGTATCAAGGGTAACAGAAGTGAGATATCCATTATCAGTTTCAAGAATATTAGGTAAATAATGTATATGGTAAACCGATCAAACCTTACCATGGTGTTGGAATAGAACGTCCTGTGTTCAAATTATGGTAATATTGGTAACTGAGCAATTGTATTCTATGAGTTAATACATTCACATGTTGGTCCTGTTCCAGCCCACTCAAGTCTGCTTGTGCAATTAATATTGTTTTAGGATTCTTAGTAGTGCCATTATTTGAATTTTCTTATTTGTTTATTGGTTTTACTGCAGACTTCTTCATCATATTTACATATTTATAAAGTCCACTTTTCTGGAAAAAGGCTTGTGATTGGTGGCAAGCAAACACCTGGTCCAGTTCTTGCTAATATCTTGCTGGTTATCATTGAAAAGGCACCCTTTTCAGAGAAAAATTTAGTAACGTATGATATCATTTCTGAATATCCAAGGCCTTTTATGGCTCATTCACAAACTTAATTCTTGTTACTTTTTCCTTCTTTCTGCCAGTTGCAATTTTGTATGTGATAGCAAAAACATGCTCCTTGGACTTTCTGATGGGCAAATACAACTTGTCTCATGGAATGGGGAGGTATTTGTGGTTGAATTACTTTTTTTTTAATGTTTTGGTAATTTATAACCTTTATCTCCATGAATCTGAAGTTTCTTTGCCTTTCTATTTCCATTTTTAGATGCAAGTTGTTTACCTGCTATTTCTTCTATATCCAGTTCCCTAGTAGCTTCAGACTTTGTTGCCAACCACCACATGCTGTACCAGATGTATCTTCAACTGCTCTTATAGAGGCGACTAGCGTTCAAGAGTCTACTCAGTGCTGTCCTAGAAGTTCAGCTATTATCCAGCTAGAGTTATCATCACAACTGAGATTGCTGGTAGTTTTGTTCTCCAGTTGCCAAATCGCTCTTTGTTCTATAAGTAAGAAAGGATTAAAGCAAATACAGTCTATTAAAGCTGAGAGATGGTTCAATACAGAGGATGCAGTGTGTGCTTCTGTAGCTTCTGATCAGCAGATCCTTGCAGTAGGATGTAGTAGAGGTGTCGTGGAGTTATATGACCTGGCAGAGAATGCAACACTTCTACGAACAATATCATTGTATGACTGGGGGTAAGACTCAGATACCGTAGTTAGGGTAGATTTCTACTTTGATATATTATTCTTCTCCCTGAGATTTTTGTTTCCTGAAATTGTGTTTTGAGAGCAAGATTGCTCCTTACTCGCATACATATCTGTTCCCCACATGTATTTTAATAAGTTGTAAAATTGTCTTTAATTTTGTTAAGTTGGAAGTTATATAATTATATTGCTTAATTATGTAATTATTTTAGGAGTCTCACGTTATAGAGTATAATTCAGTCCTGAATCGCTAGTTTGGTCATTAAATATTATGTTGGAGTCTTGTGTACATGAGTGTAATATTTCTCTTTTTCTGAATTTAAAAATGCTTATTTGGTACCAGAGATAGCTTCTTTTTTATAGGATTTCTTCCCTCATCCCATTCAAGGGGAGGCCATTGGTTTGATGTATTGCAGCTTCCCTCCTTGATTCAACTTCCTTTCCTCTCCCCATACTCTCGTGAAACTGGATCACTGCTGGTTATAGCACCATGCCACCATGGCCAGATCTGCTCATCTTAGCTCTACGCAGTATGAACAGACATCTGATCTAGTTTCATTATTTTGTTGTGTTGTGATTTCTAGATCTTATCTTTTGTTTTGCATTAGATCTCCTTCGGTGCCCAAGGTGGAGCAACCAATAAACCTTGCTTCTCGTTGTGACATAACTCAGCTACTCTTGTTTTGGTGGTTACTTTGCTCTGCTACAGGGTAGCATTAGTGCTGTGGTGGAGAGATTTGGCATTACTTTGGTGAAGTCATTGGCCAAATTGTGCTTCAGGAGAACATAATTTCTATTGTGGCACCACCAAGCATATAATATCTTCTTCAAACACCTAGGATTATTTATCTATTTGTGGATCTACTTTTGTAATTTGTACCGTTAGCTTGGCATCAACTAAGAGTAATGTCCATAGTTCATACTACTCCACCTTGAAGGTAGTGTTGGAGTTAATAATATAGTCCTGCTGTCTAAAATATTATGCTGCAATCTTGTATATGTCTATGACTGTAATGTTTCTCTTTTCTCAATCTATTTTTTACTATTCTTATCATACTTTTAGAATGATAAAAGCCACCAATATCACATCTCTAAATATGGTTATAGAATCCTTTTTTACTGTTGCTACCAGCTTGTTTATAGGTTGCTAAAACAAATGGAGGGAGGATCTGCATGTCCAGTAGTGTTCTAGATGATAATTGGCAACTGGTGGATTCTTCTTCTATACCCAAGTTTTGGTTTGATTCATTCACTTTGTTATATAAAACATGGAGTTTCACTTTGCTTATAAACTTATGTATGATATAGCAAGTGTTTGATAACTTACGAAGTTCAAGATTGAAATTTGGAATCCAAGTGAAGATTGCACACTTCCTAATGGAGACATTGGAAGTTCTTTTGTCATATACGTGTGTGTCTGTGTTTTGCTATATGTTTTGTGCACACTTCCATTGTCTTTTGTTGAGTTTTCCAAACTAGAAGAAATTGTTTTTCTTCCTTTCTTTCTTTCATTTCTTTTTTTTGTATCAGGGAACTTATAAAATGACTATTTACCTTACTATGGGTGGCCACTATCAATGTTACTTGGTATCAGCGTGAAATATCCACTAATATGATTGACTCACTTAATGAAAAAAATTATAGAAGTACCTTTCCAATCTGAAAAAGAGATGTATGAAACTTCATGATTCATCCTGTCAAAAGTAATAGTTTTCATGTAATTGATAAATTTTTTGTTTATGTTCCATAAATGGTCGAGTGGCTTATATTTTCTGAAATTATAGTTCCCTTGTCCATTCTATCTGAAGGTTATTGTTTTTTGTCCTTTATATGAAAAAGTAAAATGAGAGGTAGCTGCTTTATGAGTTACAGGTACTCTAAGGAGGATACAGGTCCTGTATCTTGTATAGCTTGGACACCAGATAATTGTGCATTAGCAGTGGGATGGAAGTTTAGAGGGGTTACAGTTTGGTCTGCATCTGGCTGCCGTCTAATGTGCACGATTCGTCAAACTGGATTGGGTTCAGTTTCATCTCCTATGGTTAAGCCTAATCAGGACTTGAAATTTGAACCTTTATTTGGTGGCACCTCACAAGTTCACTGGGATGAATTTGGATACAAACTTTATGCAATTGAAGAAAGACCATTGGAGAGGATTTTAGCTTTTTCATTTGGAAAATGCTGCCTTAATAGAGGGCTTTCAGGCACTTCATATGCTCGGCAGATTATATACGGGGATGATAGAGTTCTCATCATACAGCCAGATGATACAGAAGAACTTAAAATTATGCACCTTAATCTACCAGTAATGTCCTATTTGAATTATTTTCTTTGGCAGATAGTTTAGTTATATTATTTACTAAGCCTATTGATACTTGTGAATCAGGTGTCTTATATATCTCAAAATTGGCCTGTTCTACATGTTGTTGCTAGCAAAGATGGTATGTACTTGGCAGTTGCAGGTGCTCATGGTCTCATCCTCTATGATTTGCGTTTCAAAAAATGGCGTGTCTTTGGAGATGTCACTCAAGAGCAGAAAATTGAGTGCAAAGGCTTGTTATGGCTTGGCAAGATTATTGTTGTGTGTAACTATATTGAATCTTCCAACACGTGAGAACTACCTTTCTATTTCTGTCATTTTCATTTTTCATAGTGTTGCTGATGAATGATAATGAATGATCATTACCATTTAATATCTTCAAACTCAACAGAGGGTATCCAGCAATTTGGCCTAGATTTGTTAACCTGGATAAGCATCTTTTTATGTTTGTAAGCCTCTGTTGCTAAGGTTTTTGATTATTATTGTTTTTTTTGTCATTATGAGTTTCCTTATAGGCATGCAGAGATTGAGTCACTAAACACTGTAATTGGAGAAGTTGCCCCTTTTTGCAAATTTGTTTACATAAGTCATATCAAGGCTTTAAATACTTGAGATAGCTATGTATAACTAGCAGTTGTTATATTTATATGTTTGTTATATATTATTCTTTGATTTTGTTAGATAAAAATAAGATATAAGAACACTTACCTAGTGTTTTGCCTATGTATTAGATAAAATTAGTTGTTTAGACAGAATTAGTCATATTTAGAGCTTTTGCTCTGAGTTTATGAATACATGTGGTTATCCTTTATGAAATACATAAGCTATGTAATATTTCTTTCCTTAGATTATACATGGTACCAAAGCCACTTGTTTAGCATTATAGTTTTCAAGAAGAGGTATCCCATTTTCTTTCTCTGTTTTTTTTTTCTGGTTGGGGGTGGGGAAGGTATTAACTTCCCTCTCATCTCTGGATCCTCTTTCCTTCCTCTCTCTCATCAATATGAATCCCATTGTCTCTAATGAGTCTTTTTCCTTGGTAAGCCTTAGTGACCCTTCCTCAAGATCCTTTACTTTCCACTTGAAGCCTTGCATATTCTGTGCTGCAATCTATATATGGTGATGTCAGATCCCATTTGCAGCAGCTATCCTCACCTTGTTCTATGGCCTCAACCAGCAATCCACCAACCACAGCCACATCTCCTCTACAGAACACAACCAAGCTATGTCATCTTCGTTTTTTTCCTTCTACAACCATCTCCTTTCTTTTCCTTTGGCTTCTTCATATTTCTTTTCTTCTTCTCTTCGATTGTTATGTTCATGTGTTGTTGCACTACTTAAAGGTAGTGGAGACTTGAATAGAGAAAATATCTGTTCTCATATTGCTAAACTCTAGTAAAGGATCAAGCTGAATTGACTATGTATTGCTCCGAGGATGAAAGGCTTGTCACCTGCATGCTTCATCATTTGATTAGGACAAAGGGATCATTTGTTGTGTGTTCCATTAATTCTTTATGCATGCTTCTCATTTCATTATTATTGTGTCTACTTTATATTTGCTATAAAAGTTTCTTTAGTCTGTGTAACAGGATGGACATAGATAACATACACACTAGTTTGAGTGGGAATGTTATATACAGGTATAATAAATAACTTAGTTTAATACCTTATACTGTTTTTGATAGATTAAGTTATTTAGATAGAATTAGTTAGAGGTTCTATGTTGAGTCTATGAATACATGTGGTTATTGACAAAACTATTTATTTCGATAGAATTAGTTATGTTGGGGGTGTATGATTAGTTTATAAATACATGTAATTATCCTTTTTGAAATATATATTCAATACAATATTTCTTTCCCTAGATTATACAAATTAATATAAAGGCTTTTTGTAACAACAATTAATGTGCTATATGTCCAAACATGTTCTATTATAGGATTAAGTGCAATTTAACTACCCCCCATTATAATATTTAGAAAGTTCTTCTGACGATCTATGAATTGCCCAAATCCTACTATGGATTTGTTAGATTCTAAAAGAGGTCTACATAATTTTGTAGGTATGAGTTGTTGTTTTATCCAAGATATCATCTTGATCAGAGCTCTTTACTTTATCGAAAGACGTTACTTGGGAAACCAATTGTCATGGATGTGCTCCAAGACTATATACTTGTTACTTATCGTCCATTTGATGTTCATATTTTTCATGTGAAGATTTCAGGAGAACTATCACCTTCTAGTACTCCAATTCTTCAGGTAGTAAATTTGGTTATTTTCTAATTGCATCACAATAGCTTTGATTGCAACTGTTATAGCTTACAATCTGTGAAATAAAGACTTCTTTTGTGATTGAAATAATCAAATAAAGAACAGCTTTCTACGGTAAGGGAGCTTTCCATTATGACCGCAAAGAGCCATCCTGCATCAATGAGATTCATTCCTGAGTTCACAGCAGAAAATACATCAGAAAAGAACAATCCTCAACAACCCTCAAGGTACATGGTCCTTTTCTTCAATTTGTTAAGATCAGGCTGAGCTTATAATTGTGATTGCTTATCATATCAGATGTTTAATACTGCGGGCAAATGGGGAACTTTCAGTTATTGATTTGGATGATGGACATGAGCAGTTGCTATCTAATTCAGTTGAACTATTTTGGGTTACTGGTGGTCATTTTGAAGAGAAGTCAAACCTCATTGAGGAAGTTTCCTGGCTAGACTATGGTCATCAAGGAATGCAGGTATATGAGGACTATTATTGTTTTTGGCAGTTTATTTCATAATTACATGCTTATGTCATTTGGAAAAGTTGATGCAAATGTTGGTTGTGTTTTCATAGGTTTGTTTCCTCTTGTATCTGTTCTCAATTGCACTTTTAAGTGTTAATCTCTATGTTACAGGTTTGGTATCCATCACCTGGAGTAGATCCTTTCATACAGGAGGATTTTTTGCAGGTACGTTCTTATCTTGACGTTGGTGGATATAGTAATCTGTTTCTTGTAAGCTGTGAAGTATGCCCTTCCACCTCAAGTCTATATGGCTTAGGCACTCAGCAAACATCAATACAACCTTATGATTATAAGTCATAAGCCTCAATGATATTGCACTGGTTCGTTTCATCTTGTAATTAGTGAGATCTTGCATGAGAAATACCTTTTCTTGCTCTAGTTTGTTTTCAAGAGGTCCTAGAATCAGCTTAATTAAAGCTAGCCAAAGAAAAAGTTTCTGATGCTGCCACATTGTACTAAAACATGCTAACTTAAAAAATAGGTGAGCCAGTTTCTGATGGCACATAGATGCATCTGCATTTTCTTTTTTCAACAATGCCAATTATAGGAGCATGCAATTTGTGCATAATTTTAAATATCAATTGTGTTCCATATAAAACAGCCATCATAGTTCAAGTACCCTTAAATCACCTCTTATGGGATGCCTTGTAAGATGTCAGCATTTCATGCTTAGGCTACTTGGCCTTTTGTTTTTTGAGTCAAATCAAGGATTATTTTTTTTATCAAGTTAATTATGATTCAAGTAATTTGTTTGTTGATTTTATTTTATGTTGTATATATATAATTTTATTTCACATTGCAGCTGGATCCTGAACTTGAATTTGATCGAGAGGTTTATCCATTGGGCCTTCTTCCAAACATAGGGGTTGTGGTTGGTGTGTCTCAGAGGATGTCATTTTCAGCCTGCTCAGAGTTCCCATGCTTTGAGCCTTCACCTCAAGCTCAAACCATTTTGCATTGTCTCCTACGCCATCTTCTTCAGGTACTGATTTTCTTTCAAGCCTTACTGAAAGTGTTCAGATCTCTATGTCAATTCTTTAAGTAGCTATCCTTTTGTTGGTCGTCTTAGAAAACAACTCGGATAGCTCTCTCAAGTTGAACCTGCATGGTTGAGGTTTAAAAGTTTTTGTGAACAAAGTGCTTTTTGATGCAATTTCATTTTGCATCATCATAATTCAATATTGTTTTAGTAGCACTAATATAAAAAGATGTAAACAAGCCAAATAAAAAAGAATAAAAGAAAATATGCATTTGTCATATGATAAGTGACAAAGAGTGTTTTTTTGATGCAATTTTCATCATCAAAATTTAATATATTTTAGTACAACACTTGATAAAAAGATCTCAACAAGCTAAATAAAAAGGATAATATTCATCTACCACATGATAAGTGGAAATAAAATCCAAATAATAAGCAAATTTCTCGTGCTTTATATGGTAAGAAAAATTGTAATGCTTATCTAAAATTCTTCAGAAAGAATTGATGTCTCTTGAAAGAAATGACTATTCTCAGCATGCCCCTATATAGAATAAGAGCAATGCCATATGAACCATATGCATAAAAACCTCATTAATAGTTCTAGGTGAAAGCTTGGTTTAACTTTAGGCTTTTCAATGGATATAAACTGTAGTAAAAGCAATTAATCTAGGTCAGGCTTTTGATTCATTAAAAAATCTAGCAATCTGTTAACTATTTCTTATCCCAACAATTAGTTTACTTTTCTGAAAGTTTGTGTATATAGCTAGCATTCAAAGTGTATATTCTGACTAGTTGTACCTAAACCTCCATTGCTAGAATTGATAACTTGGCATTTAGCATTTGTTTAAACTCAATTTGGGTTTAATACGTTGGATTAACGTATTTGATTGATATTTTGACAAGCTAGGTTGCTTGGACTTTGTAATAAATATCGCTTGACCAATGAAAGCAGACAGCTAGGTAATTGTGACTCAAAGTATTTAGATCCGTTAGATTGAAAATTAAGGTTATAGTAGTTTTTGCAACCTTCGAGTAGGTCTGTTAAATAGTCAAATTATTGGCGAGATGTAGGATGTTCTTTTACAAGCTTAGAATCAAGGAAGAAGGATATTTAAAATTCAGCTAAAATAAATGTGGCATGCAGAAGGCCTGAGATTGAGATTCTCACATTGGAGTTTCTTGTTTGCATTTCTTCATTAGAGGGGCAAAAATGAAGAAGCATTGCGCTTGGCATGCCTTTCAGCAGAAAAACCTCACTTTTCACACTGCCTAGAGTGGCTTCTCTTTACTGTATTTGATGCTGAGATATCCAGGTATATGCTAAATTTGATAGAATTATGGAGTTTGTTATTCATTTAATATAGATAAGCTATTATTTGCAATGTATTGTGAGTAGTTTGTGATGTTCCCTGGAGAAATTCCATGGAGAATTTAAAGATAAAATTAAAGATACCATCTGCTTGCTCGTCTTGAAGTTTGAAGTATTTTGCCTAAGATAATTATTCAAAGCTTTAATTCATTCACATAGTATCCCTATTCGTGAAATATGTTAATCAATGATTTTAGTGCCACTGATACTTCATATCTTTTGTTTTTTTAGTGCCTATTTATCTACTATCTTGTTTTTCCATGTTAATCATTGTTTTCATTTATTTATGTGTTCCAATGTGCCTAATGCTTTTGGATGTCATCTCAGCTATGGAAACAACCACCTGCCTAGTTTTAATTAACTAATTCATTCTCACACCAGAAGTTGGAATTCTATTGCTAACTAAAAGATGTCCATTAGAAACATCATTGCAAGCATAGTTAAGGTATGTTGGGATTAAAAATTTACATGACTTTGGGTAGAGAGTGCTTCAACAAAGCCAAGGTACACCACAAGATGTCAGTGCATAATTTGGGAGGAGAAGCCTTCTCGCATTGTGAACTCCCGAGGAAGAGTGGTTGGGGCTTGATGCCACAAAATCGCCACATATGATCAAGTACGGTGCTCCAACTTATGCAACCAGATCTTTAGAGGCAGGAGATGGTTGGGGCTTGTGGGAACTAACCGATTACAGGGGAGGATCTGTCGCTGTTGTGGCAGGAAAGGGAAGTAGCAGAAACCTTAGTGGAGAATTTTTTGTCCCTTCTCAATTCAAAATTCCTTCTTTGTGTTGTGATTGATGCTGATGTCTTTTCTTGCTACTATCTGCTCATACCATAAAATTGACTCATTAACTTTGTCAAATCCAACTCTTGATTCAAAATATTTAGACTAAGTTAATGGTGTTCCACTCTTCTAAACCTTTAGATCCCCTTCATTAGCTTTTTTAAACCCAACCATTGACTCTCCATGGGAAATTGGAACTAAATTAAGGTGACATTTCTCATCAAGCTTATTTTCTCCTCTTATTTTTGTACTTTTCTCAACATTATTGGACTTTCCTTTCTATTCACGGCTAGGTTTTTCATATCTTATTTCTTTTTTGTTTTGTTTTGCTTAATATTACATTTATGTGCAGGTTCACTGATAGTATTTCTTTTACTCGTTGCTTCCTGAAACCTTGCTTCAGTTAATGCCTTAGTCTGCCTAATCGCTGTCTGGCTTGAAGACCTAATAATAGAATTTGATTTGTGTATATTATTAAAATTTTTTTACATCATCTGTTAAGAAAAAAGTGTTTGAAGCATTAAAGTCTACCACATTGACCTTTCTACTCTTAATATTTTCCACACCTTGAGCAGTTTTCTTTTTGTTGCATCCTAGGTAAAGTTATCAAACGGGCCAACCCATAGTGGGGTGGGGTGGCCATTTGGCGAAGCTGGGCGGGGGCGGGCTGATCCGTCATCTTGTCGGGTTGGAAAATCTCCAACCCAACTTAAGGTGGGTTGCGGGCTCGGCGGGCCAACCCACGAGCCCATCGAAAAATAACATAAAAATAAAAATATATAGAGAAAAGATTAAAATTTTTAAGTTTGGGTTACGGATTAAGTGGGTCAAACCCATAAGTCATTGAATTTTCCACTCTAGTTTTAAGTTTGGGAGGAAAATTTATTTTTTCTCAACCCGCGGGCCAACGCAAGCCCGCTGTAAGCTGGCCGCGATTGATAAAATTTTAACTCAAGCTGCTTAAATTGTTTGGCTGGGAGGGCCAACCCGACGGGCCCAACCCAAATTGACGGCTCTAATTGTAGGTGTGTTTACTTTATCAAATCCTGTCAAGAACCGTTAAATGTGCAAAAACCTTTCTTATATATAGAGAACTCTAATACATTGTATAAACTAACTAATAAGCCAAACATAGTTCCATTTGAGAAATGTTAAATGAATCCAATCAAGTTTATGCACATGCCATTAACTAGCAAAATATCACTTTAATAATGTGCTTGAGGAATATCAGTGACAAAGTTTGCTTAATTACAATGTTTTAATTATGATTCTTTTGGTTGTGGTAATTATATTAGGAAATGTAATATATTTGCTAAAATTTATGATTCTCCAATTTTACTTCACCTTGCATTCTGCCTATTGAGCATCACGGGATATGCTATTCCCTAACAATATACCTTACTTTTTTAAATGTTTCCAGAGCACATTTTAAAATAAAGATTCTACTATCTAGATATGATGCATTTCACCTGCTTTACCTCTATCATGAGTTTGATTTTATGACTTTTGCAACTAATATCATAGGCAAAATGCAACCAAGGATCAGTTATCCTCAGTGATGTCATCTTCAGGGAATTCACTCTTAGATAAGACATGCAGATTAATAAAGAATTTTCCAGAATATTTGGAAGTTGTTGTTAGTGTTGCACGGAAAACAGATGGTCGCCATTGGGCTGATTTATTCTCTGCTGCTGGAAGATCAACTGAGTATGTCCACATATTACCTATAAATATCTTTTCATTGTTAAATTTACTAAAATACCTTAATTTGGTTATTTTATATGTGAGATCACTCTTTCCTTCATATAAATTATCTATTTGTTCATACCTCGTTTCTTTATAAGTTTACTTTCACTTGTCATTCGAATAGGAATCTGACATATAGTTCTTTGGCAGTATAGGCAGAAGGTGATTTCTTATAATAACATGATATATCATAATTCGCCTATCAATATGCCTGACCCAGTGATTGAAATCTTTAGTTTGTACTCTTTAAGTCTTAAAACCATGATATTTACTCTTCTACCAATGCTAAATCCTGGAAGTGTGCAGATTAACAATAAAATAGCATTTCTACTAGTTAAGTTTGTTAGCAACTAAGTCTTATTGTTTCAGTAATGAAATGTAACTTATGTTTTATTCAGCTGACAAGCTATATTTGAAAGTTATCTTATATATTTGTTATGCCTTCTCACAAACAACTGCAGAGCACCAAAAATTTATGGTTTATGAGTGGATGTTGTTATTCAAATTTCAAAGAATTTATACTCAGCTAAATAGGAAATCCTGGCTATTTATTTTTTTCTTCTTTTGATTAATATGAACATATAAATTTCAGATTTCCCCACATTTATTTTTCAATTCCATTTCACCCTGTAACAAATTGATTTTATCCACTAAGGTTGTTTGAAGAGTGCTTCCAACGAAGATGGTACAGGACAGCTGCTTGCTATATACTGGTAATAATAATCAAATATGGTTTGTCAGTTTTTTTTAATAAACATCTGTGTTGTACATGTTTCAGTTACAATTTCTTTTCTTTTCATCCTACTGAATTGATGAACTGTCTACTGGTAATTATCTCAATACTTCCTACTATAGTTCCTTATCTTAAGAATTTAACAATATGGAATGGGACTCCTTCTGAATAGCTTTAACTTGTGATATGAAACTTAATATGATGTTAAAGTATATATTGTGTTTGGATCTTATCAGTAACTAAAAGAATGCCCCCTGTTAAGTTCAGTCAATCCAAGTGTTGAGCTGGATTAATCTACTCCACTCCAGGCTTTAAGATCTTATTCAATGCTAGATTGCAATGTCTGGTTGTAACTAGACAATTTCTGTACTTCCGATGCAATGTGCCATATGTGTTAACTGAGGAAGAGTATTTGATGGCCTTTCCCACTTGCGAGCTCACATGCTAATCCTTCCTCACTTAGCTAATGATGAATACCGTTTGACATGATCTTCATCATATCTGACACCTCTGCTGAGATACCTTTGTTTCGATGAGATTTGGGTGTTGGCACATGAGCAGAACAGTTCTTGCTTGAACTGTTAGATGAAACAAAAGTAAAACATGGTGTAGTCTCTTGGCATACAAGTGAGGAAAAGCTCTGAAATTTCAGTCACATTCATTTTCACTTCTTAGCTCGAGAATTGGGGGTTCATAGTTTCTTATGGGTATGTGAATACTGGTGCCAATTCTGATTGTGTTAGTATGAGGCGGTCTTGTTTGACACCATGGAGTGAAAAGAAGAGGAAGAAAGTGGACATGATATTGCTTCAATAGCCTTAGCCATGGAACTGAAATGCTTGTGCTTGATTTGTTGGCACCTTATGGCTGGGTTCTTAATCTCCATGTGATCTAAAACCACCATTGTTATATGTATCTGCAAGAATGAACTCGAGATTTAGTCTTTTCTCGAAAACATGAAAATGTTGGAAGCATTTTTCCTAGTAGTTAAAGCTTTTGGGATAAGTTGTTACTTATCCCGAGAAATAACTCTAGCATTATAAAAAGAAGTGATATAGTGAAGCTTCACGTTTTTCAATTTAATTGTCAATGTTCAATGTTAGATGACTTTCATTTGCAATTTTTTCCTATAATCTGTTTATGCTTTTTACACATTGTCTAGGTTATAGCTAAATTAGAAGGTCCTGCTGTGAGCCAGTACTGTGCCCTTCGCCTACTTCAAGTAAGACAATCTACATCTAAGACCTTCATAGATTAATAGGCAAAAAAATAAAAATAAAAAAAATGAATCTTTAAATGCATTTGTAATATTGCAGGCAACACTTGATGAGTCTTTGTATGAACTTGCTGGTGAATTGGTACACTTTCTTAACATATGGCCTCTTTCAGTTTCCATTGTCCAAATACTTTAGCTCTTGCATAAAGTACTCACACAAAATGAAAACTTAGGTACGGTTCTTGCTTAGATCTGGAAGAGAGTATGAAAATTTGGCTACAGAATCTGACACGCTGTCTCCTAAATTTCTGGGCTATTTTCTTTTTCGCTCGACATCCCACAAGCAATCATCTGACTTGAGAAGGTACAGGGGTATCTCAGACTTTATTTTCCTCTTTAATCTGGAATAACCTCCAAAAGGTGTATGCCAATTTTTTGTTTGTTTGAGCAGCAACTCGTTCAAAGAGCTTAGCCCACATATTGCATCTGTTAAGAATATTCTAGAGAGCCATGCCACCCATTTGATGTCTGGAAAGGAACTTTCGAAGCTTGTAGCATTCGTTAAGGGTACACAATTTGATCTTGTGGTGAGTTTGTCCCTCAGCTTCAGCTCCTATCTTCAATTCCCAGTGTTTCCATGAACCACTATATAGCTTAACATAAATTATGCCCAACTTCAGGAATATCTTCAGCGGGAAAGACAAGGCAGTGCTCGCTTGGAGAATTTTGCATCAGGTCTTGAACTAATTGGGCAAAAGGTATTAGCTTTGACAGATATAGTGTATCTGGTTTTCTTTAGGCCTTTGCCAATTTATTTGCAGATTTAGTCTATATTTGGAGTTATTATGCCAAAGGGGAGAACTACAACTGGATGTACTTTTGTTTTGCTAATGGGTTTCTTTTTGTCTCCCCTCATGAGTAGGTCAATTTTCTTAATCGTATTTAATGTTTTCTGCTGCTGTGACTGCTCTTTTGTTATAATTTCTGACATTATTATCAGAAATTGAAATGGATGAAACAGAAGCTCAGAATATAGATTAACCCATCAAAATAGATAAACAATATAATTTGTATGTTATGTATTATTTTCTTTGTAAATTGAATCATAGAAGAGACAATTTAACTAAGACTATCAAAAGACGATCAGCAGTAGAATTAGTTGTCATTCAGAAATGTGCGACATAGCAGCTAGTTTGTTGTAGTTATGGATAAGTTCCCAGGGAATGGTAATTGCTTGTCTGAGTAGTTATTTAATAACTTGGCAGTTTTTAGATGACTTGTACTTTCTTTTCATTGATTTCATATTTTTTTTTAATGACTTGTATGCTTTTACATTTTGGTTTATGATCAATTTATTCCCATGTAACTTCAATAAGCTTCAGAGTTTCTAATTTGCCTAAATGTGACTAAATATGACAATTAGCTAATAATCAAATGGCTAAATTGAATTATCAAACTACTAGAATACATCCTCCCTCATGTTTTCTGTCCACAGCTCCAAATGGATACTCTCCAAAGCCGATTGGACGCTGAATTTCTTTTGGCACATATGTGCTCTGTCAAATTTAAGGAGTGGATTGTAGTTCTTGCTACTCTACTGAGGCGTGCAGAGGTATTTCTATATTTGCATTTTTAATATATATACATGATCTGTGTACCCCTTGCATGTCTCAAGTCTTTTCTGGAAAACAAACAAATGCAACAATAAAGCTACATTGTGCAGTTGCTCTGTGAATTTTCCTTCTCTTATTATAGTATTTCTTCCCTGTATTGAAATGTTTCATGGATTATTTTGCTCTTACTCATGAGGAATTGCACTATCGATCTATCTTGGTATAAGTATAGGGTATGCTGCAATGGCTTTGCATGAGCTTTTCTCAAAGGAGTTGCATGCATGAACTTTCGTAGGTTTATTTTAACCCTCTATCATGTTGGGTACGGATGGAAAGTTGGCTGTGACTCCCTAGCAGACAATTTTTGTTCAATATATATACGGCCATGATCTGCTGGCCACCCCCGTGTGCGCCCATGCTGGTCGTCTGAGTGCATGCGGGGCGTCTAGAAGTGATCCGGGCACCTTGCTGCACTTAGGCGCCCAGCAGATCGCCTCTCTCTCTCTCTCTCTCTCCCCTAAACCCGGCTGCACTTAGGCGACCAGCAGATTGCCTCTCCATCCATCCATCCATCCATCCACCCATCTTCTTTTTTGTGCATTTTCTCCCTTTTCTTTCATCTCTCTAAGGAAACACAGCCTATATCTTCTGTTTACTCACGGGTTTGTAGTTTGGGTTTCTCTCCTTTTCTTAGGTTCTTACAACTAATGCTGTTTGTTTTTCATATTTAATTCAGAGTACATTTATTGCAGTTTGGGGGCAGAGCTTTTGAGAATCTAACTTAATTTTGCTTTGTTCAGGTTCTTGTCGATCTTTTCCGCTATGACTTGCGCTTGTGGAATGCCTACAGCCGGACACTCCAGGTTACATTGCATCCTCTGTGTTACACTTTCATTTGAATCTTGAATTCCCCTAACATGTTCATCAAATTCCAGTCACATGCTGCATTCCATGATTACCTTGATCTCCTCAACATGTTGGAAGAGCAACTTGCTTCGTTGTCAAATCTGAAACTGCAGAATGGGTCTGCTGCGGTGTCTGATCCATCATCAAATTAACTGTAATTATAATCTTCACCATCGCTACAGCCACGCAGTTTGCATTTATTGATGATAAGGATCTATTCTTGGACAGATGGGGGAATCTTTTTGTTGAGGATGTAAATAGCTCACAGCAAAAGCATTTGGAGTGGATTTTATTTTCTCCTTTTTCATTTCCTTCAATAAAAGATGCTCCAGAGTTCAGTTTGTTTGTAATATCTTGTATGGAGAGTGATTGTCTACCCTTTCGATTGATTGCCCATGCTTTACATGTTTCAATGGGCGTATATCTCATGAGTTTAGGGTATTCTACGTGAAATCAAATTTAGGTGAGGATATCTGAAAATGCCTGTTCATATTGTCAGTTGTAACATTTTAGATAAGATTATCCTTTAGAAATATTTTAGTTTACACAATTTGTTCTGAACTGACGATCTTGATTTAGGGTTTGGCTATGAATTTCCCAGCTCATTTATTTGTCCCTTTTTAATCCCCTTTTTCAGAGTTTAATGGGGTGAAATATGTTTTATTTATTAACCTTTTTTGCCGCTGATACTAGGGTAAAATGTTTTCCGTAATTCATCCGTCAATGTCTTGCCGTAAGACTGGTGGTATTGGATAATATAGGGTGAATGATATTATTTTTTGTCCTAACGTGGTGAGGTTTGATGCAGGTTCGTGCTATATGACCATACATTGCAAGCATCACGTCCCTAGGGTGTAGCACAGCTAGGGGTGCATGGGTTCGTGACTGAGAGATTTAGATTCTGATTTAGCATCAGGTTAGCATCTTAGCCATGCGTTTTTAGTTTGTGTACTTATATTTATCTCCCTCTATATCTGTGAGACCGACTCTATGGGGTCATTGATGTAACGATTTTACATACATCACAAGCATCACAGTTGACCTTTTTACTGGCAGCAATTAAATTAATTAAATATAGGCGAGCGAGTTCGTTCTACTTAACTAAATTATGGTGGTAAAAGGCGAATACGTTCGCCCCCAGTGCCCCCGCCAATTCGTCCTAGGGTCAACACGGAAGAGGTAAATCACGGGCAGCTACTAGTCTTTGGAATAGTGACTAGCACATAAGGGAGACATTTTATCTCAGATTTATCGAGATTTGAATCCCAGACCTCATGGAGGCAACACCTCATGCGCTAGCCACTAAACCGTCCCGAGGAGACTTACTTAACTAAATCAGCTTTAAGGTTTGGATGCCTAATAAAAAATATAGGATTTACATGTCCTATATATATTACATTAATATTTTTATTCTCTCATATTCGTTTTAATAAAAATATTAATTATTTATGAGTCTCCGCTATCTATTTATTTATTTATATTTATTTTTATTATACATTAAATTAATTATATTTACACAATTTAAATGATTATTATTTAAAATAAATAATAATATTATTTTTAAATATTTTTTTTTGCCTAAAATTAAAATATTATTATAAATGTGAAATGAAGAAGTACATCATATAAAAAAAATATACTTGCATAAAATTAAAATACAAACACTTTAGAATTATTGTTGTATTGTGATCAAATGTATTCAACTAAGTCCATACGAATTGGTGATGTATATAACTATCATGTAGTTTAGAATTTGTCCGGAGATAATCATAAAATCCTCGATTTGAACGTTGGATGGGTTGTGTGGATTCATCACCTTCATCGTTGTACTAATTTATCACATGACACCCTCATCTTCAACAATCATGTTGTGCAAAATAATGTATGCTAACATAATATGTTTTAACTTTTTTTTGTACCAATAACGAGCTGGACTTCTAACAATTGCCTATTGAGTTTAGAGCACCCCAAATGCTTGTTCAATATTTTTTCTTGGAGTATTTTGTCGTTCCTTAAACAACCTTCTCTTGGAATCTTTCGGGTAAGGAAAAGCCTTCACAAAAGTACCCCATTTCGGATATATTCCATCTGTTAGATAATACCCCCTTTGTATATTGAGTCTCGTTGACTGTGAAATTAATCCCCGGGACATTTTCTTACAAGATGTTATTGAGTATGAGAGATTCGTAAAACACATTAATATCATTATGTGAACCTGCGACACCAAAGAATGCATATCATATCCATGAGTCTTAAGGTGCGACTGCTTCAAGTATGATTGTTAGTGATCCATGACCTCTTGTAAACTGGCCTTTCCAAGCAACTGAATAATTTTTCCATTCTTAATGCATGCAATCAAGGCTACCCAGCATTCCAAGGAAGTCGTGCCTCTCATCATGCATTTAAAGAAGACGTTGAACATCATCAACATTCAGCATTCTCAAGTATCGTTCATCAAATAATTCAACCACATAACCACAGAACTTAAAAAGATACTTGATGGCGGTTGATTCATCCATGCGTAGGTACTTATCAAGATGGTCAGCTGGAACTCCATAAAACAATTGGCAAACCACAGCCGTGCATTTTTAAAGCAATGACAAGCCTTTTCTTCTCGTAGCATCGTCCCTCTACTAAAATTACAAAGAACGACTCTCAAGTGCATTAACTATACGACAAAATATTTGATCTAGATACACCAGGTTTATGGAGAAACTATGCTGCCTTCTAACCCATTAGATGGGTTTCTTTTTCGTTTAGGTCTATATGTAGACTCACATCTTGATTAGATGAGATGCTGCTTGCCCCTGACTTCGAGGTCCTTGCCTTCTTCATGCGAGCAAGGTGATCAACGGATTATATAGTAAACATTGGACAATTTTTTATGATTCTCCATATATGCTCGAGATTGAATGCAATGCCTGTATTTTCCTCGCGATATTTTTCATACGCAATCACAATATGTCCTCATTATTATGGCCGCTACGATATGTACTATAAATACTATTGTAATTTACATTGAAGTGATATACCTTTTTTTTGTATGGTATTGTGCTAGTGTGATCATATGACACTAGCAATTCTATTAGGTGTACCTAGAGGTCGATTCTCATTGTAGTAGCTTACAATATATCCCCAAAAAACATCCACCTTCTGATAATTGTCGATGATTAGCTCATCACTGATAGTAACAAACAATCTCACTAAAATCTCGTCTTCAACCTTACTCCATGTTGACTGTTTTCTTCTAACCGCAGCGTCAGAATTTGGCTTCTCCAAATTTACGAGTTCAATTAGGGATTTACGGTCAGAGTCTCTAGAATAAAAGTCGGAGTAAATGGTTCATTTTCTGCCAGAGATATAAAAATCATACCGGTTGCATGCGAAATAGATGGATAATTTTATAGATATTGATTATATGGATAATTTGGATATGGATCATATGGATTTGGTGGGTATGAATTATGTGAATAATTTGATGGATATGAAAAATATGGATAATTTATTGGAATTTGTGAATTTTGAGAAGAAGGATTTTCTTCCGGCAAATGGGGATAATTCATAAAATTCTAAAATTTTTGGTTATTTTCATTCATTTTGGAGGAAAATAGGAGAAGAATTTTAGAGCTATTTAGGTGGTTGAAAGATTGAAATAAGATGATGAATATTTATAGATTTTAATTTTTTAAAAAAACTATCCTTTAAAAAATCATTGAAAAAGCTGCTAAAAAAATTAAAACTATCCTTTGAAAGATTAAAAAACTATTTGTTTAAAAGATTATTTAAATTTTTAATTTTTTTTAATAAAAATATATATATTAAATAAAAAATATTTTTGACCCATGTGGGGGTGGGCCAACCTTGTGCCCACCCCCACTTACAGATCATAAATAAAAAAGTGTAAAAAAAAATAATGAAGGCGTTCAATGTTTTTGTGGGTCAGGCATGTTATAATATTTCATGCATTAATTTTAATATCCCTATATATCACGTTATAATATGGTATTAATCATAAAAAAATGTGAATGCTCTAATATATTCATAATAGATAAATAATCCATGACATAATAGCTTAATTGGATAATATTTTTTAATTTATCAAAATGAATTTAACTTCATAAATATGTTAATCCGTGCCATTTATTTAGGCAGTTAAATCTTGTCGTATTTTTTTTTTAATTTTGTCCATATTAATTGTATTTCAAATTAAATTGAATCGTGTTCCCAAATAAATAACTTTTTACTCAACCGCATATATAAGTTTGTAAAATATCCATTTCACGTACATAACTTCTAAAATGACCAAATCATGTATGAGATACTGATTTTATCCCTTGTCCATGCCGCTGCTCGTCCACATCGCCGTCCACCTCAGGTGCTCGTCTGAAGCAAGAAAAACAAATATCCTGACCCACTTTAATTTCGTGAACTCCCACTTTTGCTAAAACTCAATTCTGAACCCTAACTCCTCCCCTCATGACGTCGCCTACTAGCTTTCGCTTATTTTCGAAAATGTAATCCCGAACCCCTCCTGAACTTGGTCGCCTGCTCGTTCCCATCGTTGAGTGTTTCATCGGCGAAGTCCTGTATCACCGATCCTCCTCATATCTGGTTTCTTCACCTCCACGAGCGTCGTCATTTGCTTCCGTGTTCTTCGGAAATTGTAAAGTCCAAATCATATCATCACCGCCTACTGTATTCATGGAAGCTTCATGACCTAGGTCAAAGTTTGGCTTTACCACCTTTTTCACCGCGTTAGCTCATTACTGTCTCGAGCTTCACCACCTTCTTCACCGTGTTAGGTCTTTATTGTTACATCGCGCCACATCAGTACATCTATGGGAATGTCGAAATATACATCATCATCTCCAAAGGTAAAAATATTGAGAGTGAAAGTATTTTTTTTTTTTTGAATTGTTCATTTATTTGTCCTTATAGCTTGATTTATGAAAACATATTTTTTATATTTAAGCTCGTTAATACTATCAAGATGACTTGCTCAACACATACTTTATCTAAATAAGTTAATACTATTAAGATGAATTATTCATACTATTTAACTTTGGTAAAAAGCACAGTTTAATTTAATATTTGTCATACTTTGTACCTAAAATGTGTTAAGGATTTCTTAATCTAAATATGTTATATCATCTTTGAACTGAGCACCTTATATTTGTATAGAACTCATAGTGTTGTCAACAAATTCAAAAAATTTAATATTTTTTAATATTATAGTGTGTATAGAACAGTTCATTTACTTAGTTTAAGTTATTAATAAATTTAATTTTTTTTAGATTATATGATATTTATGTTTGCATTCATTATAATTTCAAATTATTAATTATGTTTTCATTCGTTGTATAGAGTTAGTGACTAAATTTTGTTTAACTTTGTTTTACTATTGATATTTTATTGAATTTTATAAATCTTGATTATTATTATTTTGTTATACGGCAGGAAAATAAAAGAAATACATCAAGTTCAGGAAGTGCAATTCAATTATCAGGTTTGCAGGACAAGTTACATTGGATGAGTAAGTTGAGACATTTTATAAATTTTTGTTCTGAAACTTTCACAAGAGGAAAGACAAAGGGTCATTCAGGAGTTATACTCCATAAAAAACACATAAATGTTATAAGTAGCCCCTTTTCATTATTCTTGAGCATACCATAAATTTGCCATCTTAGAGGATTATTGGTGAACATATTTGAGAGTTGGGATTACGAAAAAGAGACATTCAAATTCGCCAACGTGGTTGTGTCCTTCACAACCAATGATGTAGCATTATTGCTTGTAATCCCAAATAGAGACTGACATGTTGAGATGGATTCCAATGTTGTCTCTAGCGCATTATTCAAAACATTTTTTCCAAGTAAAGACCTAAATCGATCTAGATTGGAAAATATAACGAGGACATTTATATTTGAGTCAATTCAGATTCGGACGTTTTTCTATTTTGTAAATTTTATATTTTATATCTTTTTTCTTCTATTTTATTTGTTTCTAGTACATATAAGCTATCTTTTAAAATTATAGATATTGTCGATGATTTCGACAATCTAGGAAGTTATAATTGGGTTGAGGCTATATATAATTTTATGGTTTCTCAACTCCCAATATTTGGGAATACTATTGCATCGAAGACTCCTAGGCATACCCTCTCACTACCTTATATGAAGGGATTTACTGGTTTACTTACTATAAGTTGTTATTGGTTAGTTAATATATTTCATAAATATTTTAATAGTATCTAATTGTTGAACTATGATACAAGCTTGGTTTCTTGAGCATGTCCCTATTCAAATGGCAGACAACATTGTAACACTAAGGATAAGTAAGTGGACGTCTACTTATTCTCATAGAAATAAAATAAAAGCTAAGTTAGCAAAAGTCTTACGTAGCCAGGCAATCATTATGTGTATTTCAACTCATGCAAAATTCATCTTATAGTTAATGGTTTTTAATTAATTATGGATCGTTATTGATTTTATAGATTATTGTTGATATTCTCTCTAACCGAAGAAGTAAATATAGGACCATTGCGGCCGGCTAGAAGGGGGGTTGGATAGCCCTGTAAAAAAATACACAACCCTTCTCGACTTTTAACAGAACACTTGCATTAATAAGATAAAGTAAGCAAAGACAACAGAAAAGATGAGGCACCGAATTTGACTTGGTTACAACCGATGTGGTTGTTAATCTAAGGAAGATGATCGCACTAAAATACTCCTTCAGGTGGAGAAGCCTCGTACAACAATAACGCTCAGAAAAACAGAAGCTTAACTCTAAAAGAACGCTTACAAGTGATGGAAGTGAATAGCTTGTGATTGATGAAAAGCTTCTAGACCAAGGCTATATTTATAGCCTTGGTCCGGGCGCCTGGAAGGGTTCCGGGCGCCCTGGGGGGATAAATTGTATCCTCTAACGTTCAGATCAAGATAAATCTCGATCTGGTCAAAAGTCGGGTCCGAGCGCCTGGAAGCATTTCGGG
>JBBMJZ010019811.1:0-10791 GCA_037833815.1 Zingiber zerumbet | reverse complement strand
TTGCTCTGGTTCGGCTTGCTTGCGTGATTTCGGCCATCCGGAATAGGGCTCACCCGAACCCAGTTTCTGGCCTTCTCCTCGAGCAGTCTTCCGTTCCGGCTTTACGTCCCTCGAACGTCGCACACGTTCTTCTCGTCCATCAGTGTACTCTTCCACAGCTCTCTCATCCTTCGAACGCACCGAGCCCGTCGGCTCCCTTCCCGTGACGTCCTTCTCGCTAGCTGCGTCTTCCGTTCGACTTCCTGCACTCCTAAACTCCTGCACACTTAGACATAGGGATCAAAAACAAATAAGACCTAACCTAAACTTGGTTGATCACATCAAAACAACCATAGGTCCAACACCACAGCTCCTCGCATCGACCGACGAAAGAAATGAAAGCGTCCACAGTATCCTGCCTGTTCGACCAATGAGGTATGGATATTGTGGGACCATTCCCTATGGCGATCGGGCAGCGAAAGTTTTTACTCGTGGCGGTGGACTATTTCTCCAAGTGGGTTGAGGCCGAGTTGCTAGCAAAAATAACTGAACAGATGGTTAAGAAATTCATCTGGCAGCATATCATCTGTCAATTCGACATCCCACGCCGGCTCATCTCAGACAATGGAGGGTTGTTCGTCAGCCAACAGCTCAGAGAATGGTGTGAGGGGTACGACATCCAGCAGCACTTCACCTCCGTGGCATACCCACAAAGCAACGGACAAGCTGATGTCGCCAATCGGGAGATCCTGTGGATTTTTCAGGTTCGGCTCGACCATGTCCGAGGCAGTTGGGTGGACGAGCTACCAGACATACTATGGGCGATCCGCACGACCCCTAAGGAGGGACGGGAGTTACACCTTTCCACCTAGTGTATGGAGGTGAGGTCGTCATTCCCATGGAGGTCGGAATAGAATCTGATCGGGTGCAACAATACGACGCAGACAACGCCGAGTGGAGGCAGCTGGAGCTGGACTTGGTGAACAAAGCACGCGCCAAGGCGGCCGTTAGGCTGATGGTCTGCCGATAGAGGATGCGGCAGAACTACAACCAGCAGGTGATTCCCCGATCCTTTCAGGTCGGCGATCTATTATGGAAGAAGGTGAAACCGATCGGCGACGTCAACAAGTTGGAGGCTCCCTGGACCGGATCGTTCAAAGTCATGGAAAAGCTCCGCTCGGGTGCTTACTGCCTAGAAGATGAGGACGGACGGCAGCTAGAGCGTCCATGGAGCACGAACCATCTACAACCGTACCGAGTTGGATGAAAGGTGCGCTGATGTATTTAGTATCATGTGTTTCCCCTTTTTTTCCTGCACTCTTCTACTGCAGGATCTAAATCAAAAAGCAAGCATAGCAAATTCATCGCCGAACGGCTAGCCAATACAGAAGATCATCGAGCGGCAACGTTAAACCCCAGGGTCGAAGCGGCGACCATAAATACCCCGCTCAGAAGATCGTCGAGCGGCGACATTAAACCCCAGGGTCGAAGCGGCGACCATAAATACTCCGCTCGAAAGACCGTCGAGCGGCGACGTTAAACCCCAGGGTCGACCGACGACCTCAAAGTCGAGCCTTATCAACTCGTGAAAGGCAGCGACCCGAGCCCGTTGAGGGGGTACCTGAGCAGGTTAGTAAGCTATCAACACCGAATGGAAAGTGCTTACTGAGATAATAAAGCCCCAAAAGGCAACAAGCCTTGAATTGAACTTAAAATTCTCGCCGAACGGCGGGCATGCATACACGACTTCAAAAAAGTTCCTTTACAAAAACCCTCCTCACTTGAGATAGTTGAAGAGATCATCTGGAATGGTGATAAGGAGCTCGGCAACTTCACGGGCCAGAATGGTGGTGGCTTCGGAGAGGTGGCCCTTGGCCTTCAAGTGACACTCTGTGGCGGCAATGGCCAGTTCAAACGCACGAACGAGCTGAGCGCTTGCTATGTTGATAAACTTTGCTGAGCGGATATACTGTTGCCGTCGAGCGGTGGCGCGAGTCGGCTCGGCCTCTTGATATTTCTTGAAGGCGGCACAAGAAGCCTCAAGTGCGTCTTGCAAGGTTTTCAGATCCTCCCGCAAAGCTGTCACCTCGGCCGACCGGCCGCTCCGCTCAGTCTCCAGTTATGCCACCAACTCCTTTACCCTCTTCTCCAGCGCCCGGGCTTCTACGTTCTTGGCGTCCAGGTTGGCAATGACGCGATTCTTCCTCGCAGTGGTCAGCTGTATCTTTTGGTCATAGATCTTGACTTGCGTCTCGAGCCGGCTTATAATCACTTCCTGCCCAGAAGATTTGTGCTGCTCGGCCTCAAGGAGCTTCTTTTTCTTGTCCAGCTCCGCCTTCAGCTCAGCGTACGAGGGACCTTGAGGGGGGGGGCCGCCAAAAACCTTCAACTTCTTGAACTCCTCCTCCAGGAGCACCAAGCGGTTGCTCACCGCAATGCTTTCCACCCAATACTACGGCCGAACGGAAATACATCAGCACCGAACGGAAGTAAAGAATGAAGGGTCGGGGGAAGGAAGTTACCCCGGTGGCTTGTTGCATGTGACTATTGCCTAGCAACCCAGAAGGCATTGTTGCGACGCAGCCCTTGCTTCTTGCCAAACCTTCGCTAGTGGCCCCCGGATGGTTATCTGGTGTTCGAGGCTCGTCGGTCGGTCGACCGCTAGTAGATATTCCTCCATTGGAAGATGGAGGAGGGCCTTGATTGTTCGGCACCCGCCCGGGGTAGATTGAGCGGATACTGATGGGGCGGAAGACTTGCCGATCGGATTGGAGCGAATAAGAGATCGCTGAATCCTTCGCCGAGCGGGAGGCGATGAGCTGACGGGTGGAGCGGTGATCGGATCAGATGGGCAATCGCCCTGAGAAGGGGTTCGGTCAGAGGATATCGCCTCCACCGTCTCGGGAGCAACTGGAGGATGGGAGTCCGGTTGCTCGGACACATGCACAGCTGAAGTCGAAGTTGCCGAGCGGGTCAGTGTGCCTGTTCGACGACGTTTGCGCCGGGACAATGGTACCTCGTCTCCAGTAGACTCGGTTTCCTCCTCACCAGCTACTAGTTGAGTGCCGGACGGCGCAGTTTCTCCCGCCACCTCCGTAGTGGCCGTCCGAGCGGGGGATGCCTCCTCGATTGTTTGCTCCTCTTCGCTCTCACCCTCGTGAGAGCCGACCGGCTGGATGCCTAGCTTCTCCGCCTCCTTCGCCGCGGTTGCCTCTATCTCGGCAACTTTGAGCCTTACCATACCGCGATTTAATCATGGTGGCAGCTGCAAAAGAAAGAAAGGAAATCAGTTAGACCCAATGAAAAGGGGAGAAAGAAATTTTTTACCAGGGTCGTTCGGAAGCCGCGTTCGGATCGGGCTTAATCTGAACATATACATCATTCCCTCGGGCAGTAGCTTGTGGATGTCTAGCTTCAGCCCGGGTAACTGGTTAGCTGCGTGGAGATAAGCGGGCTCGGTCCTATACCTCTTCAGGTCGGGCGAAGATGGCAGGGCAGTCTGCCATTGGGTTCGGAAGGGGGGGGGGGGTAGCTAGGGAAGACGCAAGAAGAAAAAGTAATTCTTCCAGTGCTTGTTGGAAGTGAGCATCTTATCAAAAAAGACCAAGCCGATCTGAGATTGAAAGAGGAAGGTGTCCATCTCGGACTGTTTGGAGTAATAAAAGTAATGGAAAATCTGGAGCCTAAGAAGAATATTGTGCACGCGGAAAAGCACAACTACGCTGCACAGCAGCCGAAAGGAATTGGGGATGAGCTGGGCGAGCGGAATGTGAAAATAGTTACAGACTTCTATTAGGAATGGGTGGATGGGAAACCAAAGGCCAGATACGAATTGGTCTCGGAAGAAAGTAATAGTGTCGACCGACGGATCATGGGGTCGGTTGAACGGCTCGGCTAAAGTTATCTTGTGGTCGGCGGGAATATCAAAAGCACTGATCAGGCTAGCGGCATCACCCGAATCAAAGCGGCTCTCCATGGTGTGGTACTAAAGGCCGGGGGACGGAGCGGAAGAACTAGCCATAATCGGAAAATAAAAATACAGTGGGTTCGTCAAGAAAAGCGATTGAAAAAGCACCGACATAAGCAAAAAAGGGTGCTAAGGAAAACAAAGCAAAGCAAGTGTAGAGATGGAGGAGGATCAAAGAGCTTACAGGAAGAGAAAAATAGAGGAGGAAGGTCAAAGATCGCCGGAACGACGGATTGCTCGCCGGAGCGCTGGAAGCAAAGGAAGCCGCTAAAGCATGCGGAGGCAGCAGCGATGGAACAGAAGTCGGCGTCGAGGCTTTATAAAGTTTGGGCTCAGCCAACCGTAGCCGTCCGATCTAGGTCGCGAGGATCGAGGCTTGCATCCGGCCGTGGAATTCAAACCGCCACATCTCCCATCGGAGCTAACGCTCCCACCGTACGATGACGGCGACAGCGCCATGTGGCATCCACTCAAAGGGAGGCATTTAATGAAAGTCATTATTCGGCAGGGTCGCGTGCCCGGCTTTAATGACAAGGATTTGCACAAATTCCAAGGATATTTAGGTGACGTCAGCTTTGACCTCCAGTGGACCAGGGCACATAGCGATGAATTTTCACAAGTACCAGCATGAACAACGTCGAGCGGCGTTATAGAGTTGCATGGGTGACAATCCTCAGAGGGGTCGGGCAGAAGATCTCCCGCATTATGGCCGAGCGACCGGTAAGCCATCAGACTAATAGTCCAATCAGTCGGACTTACAACCTCCTTCAACTAGACTTGAGGGAAAGGCACGTGATCCGGTGGTTAAAGGGGGGCCCGGCCATATAGGGGGTCAACAGCACTGTGGAGGTCAAAGTCAAGAGTCAACGACAGGGGTTCGGCCGATCGGCGCAGGCAGCACCCGAGTTGGCGATATGACAGCTCGGCAAGAGTTGAACTTCCGACGCTCACAAGTTCCCAAGTGCGGGAAAGAAGCTCACAACAGACAAAAGGAGTAGCCGGTGATATCTTCCTCGAGACAAGTGTCGTCGACAGACAGCATGGTCAGCGGCCTGATCAAACAGAGAATCGTACGGTAGAAGCTTCCACTGTCATGTCAGAGATATGTTTAGACGATTAAGGTATGACGTCAGACATGCTTTTCTAACACGTCCATTACAAGGTATATTTTAAGGAGCGTGCACACCTCGAGAAGCGTACATGCGCCTCCCAGGGATCCTATATAAGGACCCCCAGACTTTGACGGAGGTATGAAACATCATTTTACTGTAGCTACAGTCTTGTTACTCTGCTTCGATTTCTTCTCGCCGGTGCCTGATTTGAGCGTCGGAAGGCCGTCGCCGATAACCCCTTCCCATCTCGGCTTTATTGCAGGTTCTCGTCGGAGACCCACGTCATTCTAGAGCTTACGTGAAGTCAGCAGGGAGTGTCACGTCTGTCAACTTAGTCGTCGGACAGGATCACTAATATTAATTTAGTAATATATAAAAAAAGGATTAAACTCGATATTATTATCGGGACGGATTCAGAAATATGAATAGCATCCCGTACCAATCCCCTTCAACTATATGGATTTAAAAAAAAAATCCTCAAATCCAAATCCAAATTAAATATGTTCTCATTTTGAATTTTCTCCCAAATCTATAGGGAAAATTATCATCTCATGTTCAGATTGATTTTTTTTATACAGATAGATAGAAGGTAATATGATAAATCGGTCGAATTCGTTCAATAATGATAATATTTTTTTAAACCTTTTAAAATCATCAAAAAAAAAATTTGTATAGAAATTAAATAAATATAAGGGATAAATTAATTTATCAAAATTTGTAAAATTTAAGATAAGATCATTAAAAAAAATCATTATGTGATTGACTTCTAATAAACTTAAATACTAAAAAATAGCATAATAAAATATTTTTTAACAACAATAAAACAAAATGATACAAGTTCAAATGGGAAAAAAAATAAATCTAAACAAGGGATTTAAAAAAAAAATAGAAAAAAAAAAAACAAGAACACTTCACTGTGTTAATATTTTTGTTCAATTTAAAATTTTAATTGGGCCAATTTGAATTGGGCTGAGGCCTACATTTATAGTGCTTGAAACGTCCCACCATTTCCCCCCTCCAATTTTCAATATTAATTCATTGAAAACAAATTAATTAATATGAAAATATTATTAAAGAAACCATATTCAGTCATTTTTCCATTTATGTAATTAAAAATATAAACATTCCTTAATTTATTTTTTAAATTCATTAATTTTCAAATACATAATACTTCTGAACATATTTGTGAAAGAAAAAAAACATTCCATTTAATTTGCCTTGCCAAGGAGATAAATATTTGAGGAAAACAAACTAAATGGATAAATTGATTAGAGTATTAAATTATTTATTTATCAATCTTATCCTATTCCTTATCCTTCCACCCACTCTTTCCAATGGAATCCTATACCTCGCGTGAGAATCCATTTGCTCTAATAATTCCATGCAATAGAATATTTTATTTAGGGCAAATTACATTTTGTGACCCAAATTATCAATTTTTGCAACATGCTCTGAGATTTAGCATTGTGTAAAATGTCTCTAAAATATCAAGATCGTACATGTTTCTTCCATATTGTATATGTCAACTACCAAATCCTTTGATGTTCATTTTAACAAACATTATAATTAATGGATTTTTTTGTTCATTTGTATTGCTATTTATATTAATAGAAGGGGAGCTTTGATTAAAAAGAGTAAAATTGTATAGTGGTAGAAGTCATGAGTTTGAGTTTTAAAAATAAGACTAATTAAAACTCCATGCACTGATTTTTTTATTATTATTATTATTATTCATATTTATAAATATTTATAGCATGATGATGAATCTCCAATTGGACACGAGATTATTATTCTCTTTCACGTGTGATCTCTCCTTCACACACGTGTGGCCGCCCCTTCCCCATTCCCCGCACGTGCTTCCTCCCCGTCCGTTAAAATTAACATCGGACGGAGGTTTGTCCGCCACGTCTCGCAGCTCGTCCGCCACCCGTCGCGTCGGCTCTTCGTTGAATTGATCCCGTCCGTCCGTCCGACTAATGCTGTCTTGTACTTGTCCGATGTGGGTTCCCCTCATTAAGCGAGGTGGAGTTACCTCGAGTGACTGCACCTCCTTCTGGTCGTGCTATAAAGCAATCTGCCTTGCTTTGTGTTGCGATCAATTCTCTTTCTTCGCCTGCCGATCTTCTAATCCTTGATTCGAAGCGAGGGGAGCAACCTCGATCGATCGATCGACTCTTCTCTTCATGTTTTGCTCTCGGTAATCCGTGATTTCTTCCGGGGAATCTTAGACTCCGGCCGATCTGTGCTCTAAATGCGTTTTGTTTCGCAGGCGATCCGAGATCGAGGAGGAATCGCTGGAGATTTGCAGCTCGCCATGGCGGAAAACCCTAGGAGATTTGCCGTAGGGTACGCGCTCGCTCCTAAGAAGCAGCAGAGCTTCATCCAGCCGTCGCTCGTCGAACTTGCGCGGCAAAAGGGCATCGATCTCGTCCCCATCGATGCGAGCCGGCCCCTCGCCGACCAGGGCCCCTTCGATTGCGTGCTCCACAAGCTTTATGGCGATGACTGGAATACGCAGCTCGAGGATTTCGTCTCGAAAAACCCTGGCGTCCCCGTCGTCGATCCTCCCCTCGCGATTGAGCGCCTCCACAATCGCATCTCCATGCTGCAGGTCGTGTCTGAGCTCGAGATCCGGCAGGAGAAGGAAACCTTCGGGATTCCTAGCCAGGTCGTGATCTATGATTCTGCCGCCCTCTCCAACTCTGGCGTTGTCGGAGCTCTTCGCTTCCCCGTCATCGCCAAGCCTCTGGTGGCCGATGGCAGTGCCAAGTCCCACAAGATGGCCCTTGTTTTCCACCGTGACGGCCTATTAAAGCTTAAACCGCCGCTCGTGCTGCAGGAGTTTGTAAACCATGGAGGGGTCATATTCAAGGTGTACGTGGTGGGGGACTACGTGCAGTGCGTGAGAAGGAAGTCCCTCCCGGATGTCTCCGAAGAGAAGCTGGAGTGTTCTGAGGGGTCCGTCACCTTCTCTCAGGTGTCCAATTTGATTGCACAAGACCCGACGGAGGTAGAGTACTACAAGCATCTGGACGAGGCAGAGATGCCTCCGTTAAGCTTTATCACCGACATAGCTAGAGGTTTGAGGCGGGCTATGGGATTACATCTTTTCAATTTTGATGTGATCAGGGATGCGAAGGTGGGAAACCGCTACCTTGTGATCGACATCAACTACTTTCCTGGATATGCCAAAATGCCCCATTATGAGAAAGCTCTGTCTGACTTCTTCTGGGACATGGTTCATGAGAAGAATGGGAAAGACTCTGGAAACGGGGCCGTCGACGAAGAAACTAAGCTTTTGGTCAGCAATCATCACAAGATAGCAGATGATGTGGCCGTGGAGAATAATGTGAACTGAGGTTCATGGATCTTTCTTCTCATAAATCTAATTTTACTTCCAACAACTTCAAAGGTACAATTTGCACTTCATTTCAAACTAAGATGTTACTGCTCTTTGCATGCCGTCATATTAGGAAATGTTAATTCGGTTCTTACATTGGCTTTGTACATCCCACTGCGGCCATAAGCGATCACTTTGTCGGGATATTTAAGGGAGTCAGCTTGGTCTTCCTTCTAAAGGGATTTTGGTCACATGGCTAGACATTATTGCTGTTTTACTCACTTGGAGTCAATGCTCTGTGAATCATGGAAGCTTTGACAGCAAAATGTGAAATACTATAGAGATTGGTTGGTTATGGAAGCATAGTGCATCCCTTAATGATGGTCCATTATATCTTTATCAGTCACACAACTTAGTAACTAGCCACTTGACTTAGTTGATTGTACTATCATGTGGACGTTATAGCCATCTAATGGCATTATGATTCCCCTAGATATTGGGCCTAATTGTTCACCAATCGATGTTATTTCTACTCTTCCAGTGTTTCAATGTTAATTCTTCCAAAGAAAGCTGACCTCCATGTGCGTAAGGAGCTATTCTGCTAAAGAATATACAATTTGTTTGCTAATCTAATAACATTTTGCTCCAGGATTCTTCATCTCAATACTGGCAGCTTTTCTTCAACATGCTTCATGATTCTAAGTAAACACTGCTGTTTGATCCGGTCCTACGGAAGTTTTCCATCTGCCACCATGATAAATCGGGGCACACACGCGGTGGTTAGTCTAGAAGCCTAGCATCCTTTGGTTACGTCCCCTATTTGGAGGAAAAATTCCTACAAATATACTGTAGCTGGAGTTCGAACCGTGGATGTTTGGGTGATAATTTGGATGACCTATCACAGCATCATGGCCCTGGGACACTAGCAAGAATGTATTAAAATGAGGAGATGATGGGATGGCAAAAAAAATTACTGGAGATCAGATGTTTATTTTGATCGGTAAAATCTAGTCTTTGTTGATCACATTTTACAGATAGCATGATTACAATTGCCTAAGGCATTCAGATTCAAAAAAACTATTAGGGTGTGTTTGGTTGGGGGTTATCCATCTAAGGTTAAAACCCTATTTAGTTTAGGTAATCGGCAATTTCAAAGTAATGATCCATGTCTGACATGTCAATAAAAGGGCATGTAATCCGTAATTGAAAAATCTTAGAAAAGTGAAAATTTTCTTATTCCGACATTAATAAAAAATTTTAGACAAAAATATCCTCCTAAAGTTAAAAGAAATACTAAAAAAATAAAGTAAAAAAAAATATAAAATTAAAAATAATAATAATAATACACAGTTGGTTTTGTAACAAATGATAATACAGTAAAATATTAAAATATATTATACATTAAAATCTTTAAACAAATAAATTTTTATTGTATTATCTAGGTTGAACCAAACAATATTAGGTTATGTTTTATTTTTTATAATCTTAGTTATGCGATTAAAATTTGGTAATCAAGTAATTAAGATTATATATAATAACTTGATGTAGGTCATCAACAAAGGTCATTGAGCAATCATCAGCCAAAAGTGGCTTTCTCTGAAGTCGATTAATCCAAACACTTGATGGATTTAATTCTGGGTAGTTTCCCTTAGTTTCTATCTTGTCATTGTAGATACATGTATTAAAATGTAAATGGTAAACATTTACAGTGATCCTCCGTGGATCTGTAATTAGCGACGGTGTGATCTTCAAACTTGCTGTTAGAAGAGCAATTATAAAATCGAAAAGCTGTCTGTAATTTCACAAACTAAATCTCACAGTCTCGAATGTTGCAACTCAACTCTTTCACACCCTGTGAACCACCCTTGGACGCACCCTTCATAATGGGAATTATCTCAGGGGCAAAAGAGACTTTTTCCTAAAAGACAGTGGCCAATGTAGGCATGTCCACGTTTCCATTTCCTACATCTCTCACTCGTCCAAGGTAAGTCACTAAGACTAGTTCATCCAAGTAAGTTACTAAGACCAGTTAGTCATAAAGACTAAATCAGTCACATAACTATATAAGAGTTTAGTTACAAATATCATATCAGAACATACAATTCATATTTAGAGAAAATGATTTGTGCAACAACAAATACACCTTACATAACCGCTCTTTGAGTAATCAATGCTAACAAAGTTGTTACACTTTATTTAGTCGCTCTCCAAATAAATCAAAGACTTTCTCATAATGGCACAGCCTCTCTATCCTGATGGCACATAGTCTTTATCTAAGAAACATCTAATCTCTTAGTGATACACAGTCATTATCTTAAGATTATCATATCTTGCTATTTACTCAGATTAAATAATATTTATTTATATCAATATGAACATCTCTAATTCCTTAT
>JBBMJZ010019803.1:0-10791 GCA_037833815.1 Zingiber zerumbet | reverse complement strand
TGCAGGGAATGCCTTACATGGTCGTGTGACAGACACGGCCGTGCCAAAGTTTGGCCTTGGTAAGGCTACATGGTCGGTCATCACCACACGGCCAAGACATGCTCCTTCTTGGGTAAGGTTGCACGACCGGTCATCACCACACGACCAGGACATGCTCCTTCTCGGGTAAGGCTACACGGTCGGTTAGGGCCACACGACCTAGACCCTCTAGTAGATCTAGACTTCCTCCCAGCTCTGCCTTGCTCTAAAACATGTCCTATCGATCAAAACAAGTTCAGGGTGGATCTTAGAACTGAGCTATTTATATGTTATAAAAATAAAATCAGCATATGAAGAGTAACGTCTGCCTATAGGATAAGGAGAGAAGGGCAGGTGTTACAGCTGCTTCACAGGGGGGAAGAGGCTTAGAGAGTTAGGGCACACTAAAAAAATCGAGCATTTTGACGCGAGAGGACTTCATTCGCGAAGCGGAGAGAGAGGGCTGAGGTGGAGTTGGCCACGTAGACTGCCAATGGGGTCGCAGAAAGTTTTCGTAGTAATCTATCGCGCTAAATATCATCCCTCTTTTTTAAAAACTATTGAAAAATCTCCCATAAGTTAGAGCTGTGAATAATTTTTATATGGTCCAATTTATAATATTTAATTAGATAGCTACATATGTATTACATTAGTTTTAAGATAAAAAAAATAGCTTTAAAAGTTTACTCCTATTCACTACGATTCTGAACTATAAACTTTAATTCGTGTACCTATTCGTGTGCCTGTAATGGTTATAATTTTATTATTCAGCATTTTTTATTTCATAAATTTCTTTAAAAATATGGTATTGAAGATTCTCTAATTCTCTCTCTCCATTTATTTACAACCCCTCTATGAATGAAGATCACGTGAAAGGCTCCCTGTGCCACGAGTAAAAGTTCTTGAAATAGATTATAAAGTCGGGGCTTCAGTGAAATGTATCAAGGTTATTGCTCATGTGAATGTGATAAAAAGGTGATTTGTTAGATTTTAGTATCCAGTTAATTCGTTTCTAAGTCAACATAGAAAAAATAAATCATAAATGACTACTAATCATTAGTACAGTTCATAAGATATGAACATGTCTGGCTTAAGATATAGGTCATTAAGGCCTATTTCTAGGGCCCCAATTTTATTGGGGTCCACTAATATTAAAAAAATTTTAAATAGATTTAATAATTAAAACTTAATCCTCTATTATAACAGCTAATAACAACTGTTGAAGTTTTGGACTATTGGATGTCCATGTATAAGAGTCAACAATAATTAATTCCAATGTATACATTCATTATAATTTCTTATTATGTCCGTGTACCAGAGTCAACAATAATTAATTCCAACGTATGCATTCATTATAATTTCATATTATATCTTCTCTTATAATCCTATATAAAGCTCTACCGAATTTTAATTTTTTTCATCACATTCTTCTTCTCATATTCTCATTCATTTTCTCAAGTCTCATCCAATATATTTTTTATTCTTCGTCACCTCGTCGATGATTCTCTCAATCTCAGAAGACGTCCTTCGCCTTCCTCAATTGCTCGGTAATATTTTTTTCGATCTTTTCTTTTTTTTTTTTGAAATGATCTTCATTGTTCTGTATAAATAATAAATTATAGATGAAATAGACTCAAATATCGTTGGAAAAATAGATTATTTGCAATTATATGAAAATTTTTCTTCCCATTTTTTCTTTTCCGTTGCATGCAAATTACTACAATCACAAACCTGATTTATGCACTTAAAAAATCATAAAATATGATTTATAGATTTTTAATACTCTTTATGTGTACTTATCTGAAACTACTTAAATTAATCAAAATTTAATATTTAATATTTTCTTATTATATTTGTGCTAGTAATAGTCAAAGTTTGAAATATCATCAAATTAAAACTACACGGCGTAAATCATGTTTTATTGTTGATTTAATTCTATGTAATTTTATTTTGATAAAATAGTAGGAACTTATATTTTTCTTTTTATTATTATTTTAATATAAATATGTCTATGAAAAAAAATATGATTCTAGATATATAAAACGTATGAAAAAAAAATAGAAGAATTTATTCAATCTCAAAAATGTGCACTTGATAGATTTATTATTAATAATCAAAATCAAAACTCAGAAAATCATACAATTAAAAATTTAAATAAAAACTAATTGAATTTCCACCAGAAGATAATACTTTAGGATAAAAAGAAATCGATTAAGAACTTTCTAATGATCACAAATCGAATTTATCAAATATTAATATTAACAAAGAAAATAATTGTAATACAGTAAAAGAAAAAGACAACTTAATCATGAAGATAATTTTTTTAATAATATTGATGAAACTATTATTCAAAATATATATGATCCAGCATAATGGAAAAATATAAATACAAATTTAATAGATTTATTAGTTGAAAAGGGTCCAATTAGAGAAATCAATATTTCTTTTCCAAATGATGAAAATTCTAGACATTTTTCTATGATTCATTACATTCGAAAATTACCAAATGGAGAAAAACATGATAGAAAATGGTTAATATATTCAAAAGAATTAGATAAAGTATTTTATTTTTGTTGTAAATTATTTAGTCAAAAATTAATTATAATTCAATTAGCAAATCAAGGGGGTTGAGATTGAAAAAAATCTTAGTGCCAAGCTTAAAAGTCATGAAACAAACAGTGAATATATTATAAATATAAATATTTGGTTTGATATTGAAATGACATTGCTTAAAAATAAAATCATTGATCAAAATTTATAAGAAAAATAAATAAGGAAAAAGAACATTGAAAGAATAAATTAATAAGAATTATTGCCATAGTTAAAAATCTTGTAAAAAAATAATTTGGCAGTTTGTGGTACAAATGAAAAAATTTATCAAGATAATAATGAAAATTTTGTAAGTTTAATTGAAATGATTGCATAATTTGATCCTATAATACAAGAATACCTTAAACATATTCAAAATGGTAAAATTAACAATCATTATCTTTGTCATAATATACAAAATGTGTTAATAAATATATTAAGAAAAGAAGTAAATAATATTATAATTAAAAAAATAAAAGAATAAAAATACTTTTCAGTTATACTTGATTGTACTCCTAATGTAAGTCATCAAGAACAACTATCTCTTATATTAAAATATGTAGATATTTCAATTAAGTCCAATGAAAATAGAAGAATATTTTATAGATTTTTTAAAAGTAGATAATACATCAGGAAAATATCTTTTTGATACGCTTATTAATATAATAAAGAAAATTAAATTTATGTAAATGACATAAGAGGGCAAGGATATGATAATTGAGCTACTATGAAAGATAAACAACAAGACGTACAAGAGAGATTGTTAGATATAAATTCTAGAGCTTTTTATACATGTGATTGTCATAGTCTTAATTTAGTACTATGTGATATGACTAATTTTGTCCTAGTGTTATTATATTTTTTGGTGTCATACAACTTATTTACTCATTATTTTCTTTTTCTACAAAAATATAGACTATTTTATATCATGTTTCTAATTTAACTCTTAAACCATTATCACAAACACATTTGGAAAGTCATATTGAAAGCATTAAAGAAATAAAATATCAAGCTTCACAAATAAGAGAAATTTTATATAAATTTACAAAAACTAGTGATGATCCTAAAATAAAAAGTAAAGCAAATTCTTTAGTAACATGTGAGTTTGAAAATTTTAAATTTTTATTAGGTATAGTTATTTGGTATGATATATTATTTGCGGTTAATACTGTTAGTACATTTTTACAATATAAAGATATGAACATTGCTATTTCATTAGAAAATGTAATTAGAAAAAATGAATATATAACCAAAATTTCATGAAAAACGTGTAATTAGAAGAAATAAATGATTTTCACCTGAAAAATCTTTTAAAATTAATTACTTTAATTATATTATTGACAATGTTATTTCTTCATTTCAAAGTTGATTTGAATAATTTAAAATATACGAAGCTAATTTTAATTTTTATATGACATAAAAAGTTAAAATTGATTGATGATGAGTTTTTAAAAATAAAATATTTAAATCTTGAAACTTTTTAACACATGACATATTATTTGATATTGATGGTTTAAATTTACTTTTAGAATTAAAAGTTTTAAAATAAATAATAAATCCAAAATTAAAAACTATACTTGAGGTATTGAACCTTATAAAAAAATTAAATTCTTTTCCTAATATATGAATAGCTTATAAAATATTATTAACTATACCGATTAGTGTTGCTTCAGTAGAAAGAAATTATTTAAAATTAAAATTAATAAAATTGTATTTACGTTCAACAATATCTTGAGAAAAATTAAATAATCTAATAATTTTATCAATTAAAAAAATATTATCAAAACTTGAATATAAAAATTTAATTAATAATTTTACATCTCAACAAGTTAAAAAACTAAATTTTATATAAAAATTTATTTTTAAATTAATATTTTATTTTAAAAAAAAATAAATTCGTTGTCGGTCCCAAATCTGAATGAAAAATGACGAGAAAAAATTTTATTTTAAAAAATATATTAAAGATTTATTATTTTTTTACTTAGGGTTTTATGAAACCTTGAGACAACCCTAATTATTTATTAATTAACACAAAGAAACAGAAGAGTACCTAATAATGAAAAATGCATAAATAGGTATTCACTGTATAAGTTGTATTATAAAAACCTACTTAACTTTGGTTCAAAAAATAGATGTTTTGGAGAATTGTCATTTAAAAAAAATATGTATAAAAATTATTATAAAAACGTACGTAATTTTGGTTCAAGAAATGCATATTTTGGAGAAAATTTGGAATAGTCATTCTTTTAAAAAAAAAAACTTATGTATAAGCATTATTATAAAAACCTACAGCAATTTTGGTTTAAAGAATGAATATTTTGGAGAAAAATTCGAATGGCCATTTTAAAAAAAAATTATATATGAGCATTATTATAAAAACATACTTAATTTTGAATCATTCACTAAATGAAAATAACAACCATGCATGATGCATAGCATAGATTTGTTAAATATAAATAAATTTAAATGAATATTTGATTAATTCGATCCCTAAATTAATTAAATTGATTAAAAAATCTTTTAAATTAAAAATTAATTATTTCGGTTAACACCGAATTAATTGAATTTGTTTAAAAATTAATAAAAAAATTTATATCAAATTAATATCAAATTAACCGAGTGCTCACCCCTATGGATATCAAACTAAAAAGAAAGAAATGTAAAATGCAAAACAAATTGTATCTGTGCACGAATCAAACTAAAAAGAAAGAAATATAATCAGTAAAATAAATTGTACTTGTATAGACGGTCATATGTAGCTACTTCGTAGGCCTAGGGTTTAATCAGCAGCCGGGTGTCCTCAGCGGGCGGAAGCGGACTCGAGGCAGCATCAGAATGTTTAACTCGCCATTAGAAGGATTAGTAGCAGTGGAGGTTTCTGCTACAGCTTGGGAGATTTCCATTAGACTTGGGCACACTCCACTGTCGCCGATCCGTGAGCTTCCAATACCGGAGCTTCGCTCTTAGTCTAAAGATGGCCAAGATTATTGACCGATCCAATGGAAAGCCTCATCTACAAAAAAAAAAAAAAAGATATTACTCGGTGGAGAATGCTAGCTAGTAAAGTAATTGAAGCTACGTAGAAATCAACTAAATCGGTGCAGATTGGGTAGATTTGTGTGCTAATTTAGCCGATTTTTGCACCGCTTCAATTACTTTAATATATAGCCTTCTCCGCAGTTTTTTTTTTTTTTTTTCTAGATGAGGCTTTCCACGAGAATTGTCAATAATCTTGGCCATCATCAGATTGGGAGCAAAGCTCTGGTACCAGAAGCTCACGGATTGAATCGAAGATCACTAGAGAAGATGACAACATAATCTAAACCCTAATGGATGGTGGGGAGACGGGGAGGTAGGAGAAGGGCTGAGAGACCTGGAGCTGAACGGACGTCGAGCCACCTTGGATGGTGGGGTTATATAGAGATAGACAGATAATCCTGCTAATTTCTGCTTCGATGCCGATGCCTCTTGACCAATACTTATTTCACAAAACCACCTTATTCAAAAATAATAATAATAATAATAATAATTAGAGACTAGGAGGGGCAAAGGGAGGCGAAGAGGGATTTCTTCCATTGCTCTAGTGTTCCTTTTACTAAGGTTATCAACAAAATAAATAAATAAATAAATAGGTTAGATAACGTTAAATCTAGAGCGATCGATCTAATTTCATAAAAATTTTCTATCGGCCAGATAAATCAGGAAATGTTCATGTCAGATGCCCCAGAAGCCTAGCATCCCTTGGTTGTGAATCTCATTTGAAGAAAAAATCCCTATAAATGTGCCCTAGCTGAGAATCAAACCATGAATGTCTAGATGACAACTAGACACCCTTCTACTGTACCATGCCCCAGGGGCAATTTATTTATTTTTTAAGTTTGAAAATAAAAAAAAATTGATAAACCCAGCTAGCCCTCGGTGATCGGTTCGGCCCCAAAGAATTTTTCTACTGACCACCAGAGTAAATCGGAAAGTGCTCAGAGCGAGTAGCCCAGAAGTCCAACATCCTTTGGTTGCGTGCATCATTTGGAAGAAAAATTCTTACAAATGCACCATAGTTGGATGATCAAACTGCGGGTGTTCGAGTGATAACTTGGATGCCCTACAACAGTACCATAGCCCCAAGGGCAAAAGTAAATTTATTTTTTAAGCTCGAATGTGGTAAAAGGTAATTCGCTCACCACCAGCGTCCCCCGTCAATCCGTCCTTAGGCTATCAGAGAGGAGGTAAATCAATGGTGACTAATAACTACTAGTGGTTAAGGCATTAGGAACGACATGCTCGAACACGTCGAATTTTGACTCTTTGACCTAATATGGTAGCACCCCGTGCCTTAACCACTGCACCATCTCGAGGGAATTTTTTTTTTTAGCTTGAAAAAAAAATATTCCTAGGGCTATGGTGCCGCATAGGACATCCAGGTTATCACTCAGACACCGACGATTCAATCTTTAACTATGATTTATTTACAGAAATTTTTCCTCTAAATGGGACACACAACTAAAAGATGATTGCCTCTTAGATTGCTCACTACACACGCTTTCCGATGACCAATAAAAATATTTTATAGATCCAGACTAATCACCCCAGAACTAGTCAATGAGACGAGAGAGAATTTAAAATTTAGCCTAATAATATTTTAAGAGTAATTTTAATTAAATTTATTTTTTTAAAAAGTTATAAAATGTATTTTAATATAATAATACTTTATAGTAATTTTAATTATATATATATATATATATACTTGTCTAATTTTGAAATACCAATTGTCCAGACAATCATACACACTGATGTTATTTATTTATTTACTTGATAATGTATATATGAAAGCAAAGCCCATTTCCATGAATTATACTTTAAACCCAAGAGTTGAGATCATTACCAACATGGAACCAAGTTGGCACCTCTCATACATATAAAATGATGCTACTTGGTACTGAGAGACTCCTCACTCTCAATGCTGGACTTTTGATCTGCTGTAAGTGATGACTCCTTCCCGTTGCCAGAAAGATTGATATCAGTTAATGAAGATAAGCTTCATACATTGCCACTCTCTGGGGTTATCTTGGAGCAAGAGTATGGCATGTCACTGGTTAACCTAACAAAGGTAGAAGATTTGTAACTACTAGCAGTTTTTAAATGTAGTTCTACAAAGTCATGGAGAAACCCAGTAGCAAAGAAGTGAGACAGCAAGAGAACAATCATAACCCATTGAGTTCTTGAAGCATAAAGGAGTGAGTTTAATCCAATAAAACCAACCTCTCCTTGTGTTTTTCTAGGAAACGTGTTAGTGATGCCTTCCGAGCTTGAGGAACGGCTGCAAATAGGCAACCAGTGTCATATTATCAAAATTGTGAGCTAATAGTTAGTTTTGGAATGCAAGAAGAAGATTAAACTGAGATGTAATTAGATGAACTAGAAAATATGGTCTCTACTGATTGCGTTCATAATTAAATGAACTCAGAATATTGGAAGAATCACCTTTTGGAATGTTAGTTTCTGCCGTTTCCAAGCAGAAAACAGCAGATGAAATTGTGGCAGCCCCTTGCTCGTTTGCTGCTAGTTGTAAAGCAGGTTTAGAATCTGCTGCATTGCTATTCATTCTAAGACCACCTAGTGAGCTAGCTGAATGTGATGTGACTGATGGTGAAATACACCGCTTCTTCGGCGTAGGGATTATGGCATGCTTCTCATTTGTCCTTGAATCAATAGATCCTGCCATTTTGGTTGGAGCCATTGATGTGGTTGGCATGGGTGCATGGGTTGTTTGATCCATAATATTAGAATTCATATTGGATCCCTGGCTTGCCAAAGAAATCATCTCTTGTACCTGAAAAGACAAAACATTTGATGACATAGCTTCACAAACATGTTATCTCTTATATCTCACAAATGACATAAACACCATTGAACATAAATACTAACCTTGTCTGATGAAACATCATACATATTCACATGACCAGCATAAAAGATAGTTAATTGAGCAGTCATTTTAGTGGGCCATGAAGTATTCCTGATGAAACTAATCAAATATACCACAATGTTACCAATAAATGAAAAACTAATGTTGATAAGAACAATAGAGAACCTGTTACAAAAGCCTGAAAATGTCTTACAAGATGCCAGGGTGATCGACCTACAAAGTTACTGGGGTCAATTTGACCACCAAGAAATTGTTGCTTCGGATAGGCAACTCTTACATTAGGGTTATTATGTGCATATTGGATGTCAGTGCCAGGAAAGCCATGGTCCAAGAAGACAGGAAATGTTGGGAGTTCATTCAATCGGTGGTGCAATTGGTGGTGCAAAGCATAGAAGGATTCTGTTTTAGAAGCCGATATGAACACGGGGATATTAAACACTGGGGATATTAACCAACCGAATTAAATTAATTTTTTACTAAAACTAAATTAGTTTTAATTGAATCAAATTAAAAATTAGTTATTTTAATTAATACCGAATTAACCGATTTTATTTAAAAAATAATAAAATAGTTTATATAAAAATAATACTAAATTAATGAAATTAACCGCCTCCTACTTAAATTTACTGATTCCTCTTTCAAACACAGCTATACTCCAACTCAAGAGTTAAACCTCCTTAATTATTTTTGCACTCTTTCAAACACAGCTATACTCGAACTCAAGGAGAGTTAAACCTCCTTAATTGTTTTTGCACCGATTATTTTTATTTATTAATTAACACTAGTCCTATTTCTGTTAGTTCAAAAAACCAATATCTAATAATGAAAAATGCATATATAGTTATTTATTGTATATGTTGTATTCTAAAAACCTACGTAATTTTGGTTTAAAAAAAAATAGATATTTCGGAGAAAAACTTTAATCGTCAATTTTTTTTTTAAAAAAATATGTATAAACATTATTATAAAAACCTAGTAGTTTTGGTTAAAAAATGGATATTTTAAAGAACTTAAATTGTCATTTTTTAAAAAAAAAAATTATGTATAAACATTATTATAAAAACCTACGAATTTTGAATTAAACACTTAACAATAATAACAACAAATATGGTTCATCATTGCGGAGTAAAAAAAAACATTCGGCTATTTAGCTTGGTTGATTTAAAAAAAAAAAAAAGAAAGAAATGTAATCGGTTAAGTTTCGCAAAGATTTTTCAGAATGAAAAAATAAACACTACCTATACTGGGATCAAACTGAATAGAAAGAAATGTAATCGGTAAAATAAACTATATTTATATAGACAGCCGGATCTAGCTACTTCGTAGGCCTAGGGTTTAATCAGAAGCTTGGTGTCCTCAGTGGTGGGCAGAAGCGGACTCGAGGTGGCGGACTCATCATCAGAAGGATTAGCAGCTATAGCTTAGGAGATCTCCATTGGCCTCGGGGCAAACTTTGTGGCGGTCGATTTTGTGGGACTCGGCAAGACTATCTATTTATCTCTATATAACCCTACTCCACCCTCAGTCCTTCAACGATGTTCATTCTCTCTCCCTCAAGATGGGGCATCGACTCCATGTCTTTGTCACTAAGCTCCTTCTTCTCCTGTCTCCCCAACTATCCACTAGATTTTAGATTAGATCGTCATCTTTCCTCGACCCGATCCGCAAGCTTTGGCTAATTTTTGTGTTGATTTAGCGATCGGTTAATAATCTAGGTCATCATCAACTAAGGGCGAAGCTTCGGTAACAGAAGCTTGCGGATCGGGTCGAGGAAAACTGGAGAAGATGACTACCTAATTTAAAACCTAGTGGATCATGGGGGAGACGGGGAGGCGAGAGAAGGAGGAGCTTAGAGACATGGAGTCGAACAGTCGTCGAGCCATCTTAGAGAAAAGAGAATGAACGTTGCGGAGTCGATGAGAGACTAGGGTGGAGTGGTGTTATATGGAGATAGACAGATAGTCCTGTCGATTCACGAGTCTGATTCTAATTCAGAGATCAAGAAGGGCAAAGGGAGACGAAGGAGGGGTAAAGGGAGACGAAGAGGGAAACACTTGCGACGGACAGCCCAGAAGCCCAATATCCCTTGGTTGCGTGTCCCATTTGGAGAAAAAAATTCTATAAATACTCCATAACTGGGGATCAAATCATGGATATATTTATTAAGCTCGAAAAAAATGATAAACTCAAATAGTCGTGGGATGACTGTTATGCTTCCGCAAGTGTACGGAAATGTCGCAAGTAATATAAAAGATTATCGT